>BQNB010044790.1:0-44672 GCA_026074375.1 Tanacetum coccineum | reverse complement strand
AACGTTATACGCCATGATGCTAGAGTCTCTGCGAGCTTTTTCTTTCCAGAGCTTGGTCACATGCTTCTTGTAGGTCCTTGTTTTGGATCTATATAGCCTTTGTAAGACGATAGCTAACTTGAATAAATCCAAATCAACTATGTGAGAGACACTGACTATGAATACCAAGTGTTAATGCGGAATCTTAACACAAGTATTAAGAAGAACACAATATAATACTAACTTTGCTATTGATTTCTATTAAGCTTCAATGCTACTATTTGTTATATGAAACTCTATGCCGTAGGGTTCCTTTTATACACCAAGGAAACCCTAAAAGGCTATACAAAACGTGTGAACCGTGTGAAAGGATAATGCATATCCTTTCCTAAGATATCTCCTAAGATATCTCTAAGATAACTATTATCACTATTCTGTTACATAAACAGACTTAACTAGTACTGCCACTCTACCAGTACTAACTATAATACTGCCAGACTTAATATTAGTACTGCCAGTATTAACTAATACTACCAGACTTAACTGTTATACTACCAGTATTAAGTCTTTTACAATATATTTCCCAACACTTCCGCCTAACTTGATCTTCACTTGTGAACTTCAAGTTTCTTTAAGTGTCTTCAATTTGAGCTTCCTGAGGATGTTGTAAACAAGACACTTCAAATTATTCTTGAACTGCAATTCTTCAAATCATCTCTTTTTAATCTTTGCAGCAACTATTCTTCAAAACTTTTCAGCAACACTTCATATCAGCAACACTTAAACATCTACATTGACTATATGTACATCAAATCATATAGTTTCAGACTATTCTCATCACTTCCAGGTATGTTAACTCCTGTGAGAGGTGAATCATTAAAACTTTAAATGGATTTGATGTCTCTTTACCAGTTAGCCATTAACTCTGGAGTAGCCAGTCCTTTGGCCACCAGAAAGGTGCATGTCCATGGTCGACTGAAAACCATTTCAACTCTCAGTACATGAAACATGGGTGAGTTGAATACCATATGATTTTTGGCAAACCATTATAGCCATGAACGAATTTGATATGCCTTTACCTGTAGCCGTTTGCTCAGGGCTAGTCAATCCTTTAGCGCCTAGAAAAGGTAAATTCCATGGTGGATTAATTATCATATCAACTCTTTGTACATGAAACTTGGTGAGTTGATGTACCATCCACTTTTTGGTAAAGTGTCAACCATCTAATATGGATTTGCAATTTGTCTTTACCATAAGCCATAATCTCATGGACTAGTTATGGTTTTTCCACAGCCTTTACCATAATCCATAAACTTGTGGGCTAGCCAACTCTTCACTAACATAGATATGGTGAGTTGAAAACCATACAATTTATTGGCAAGTTGTCAACCATAAAACGGATTTGAGAAGCCTTTACCAAGAGCCGTTTGCTCCTGGACTAGCCAATCCTTGTGTCTATTAGACACGGTGGACTGATAACCATTTGTTGTGTTAGTGCATAGCACCTCCACCAAGTGTTGTTCTCCTCATCTCCATTCTAGATTGCTAATCATCAGATCTCCATTATTTTTAATTACCGGCTTGCTTCTCCATCATTTCCAAAAGTCTATTAACAATCCTCATTGGTTTTCCTCTTGAAGTTTCTTGTCCAAACATAACTTTGATACTTCAGCAGACAAGGGATACTTTCTTGATTAGGCATATAAACATCTACAGACTCCAAGTCAAACAATTACTCTGCAAACAGAATTTCAAAATTTTGAACCTAAAATGGCTAGAAAAAGTCCAGTAAACACCTCCCCTGAATAGGACAAAAAGAGGAGCGTCTAAAAATGGGCGGCCCCCTTAAATACATGGGCGGCCCCCTTAATTATAATGGGGCCGGCACCCTATTTAAGGGGATCGGACATAGACTCCGCTCCTCCAGTTTTCCCTATAAATACTAGACTATTCCTCAATATTTTTCTCACATTTTGCACTCATTCTTTCTGTTCTAAAACAGCCCACACGTCTCTCTAAATCCTTTGATCATTTAATCATAAGGCTTTGTTTCCAAGTGATCCAAACTCAAATCCTCAAGTGAAAGAGAAGAATACTTCCATCATTAATTGAAGAAGTATTACAACCCAAGTATACATTGCAATCTTATTGCATCCACACCATATCTTGTAAATCTTGTAAAGTTGTGTAGTTATTAGATTTTGGTGATTGTTGTAAGTATAGTTGGATCTTGGTGATCCTTTCTAGTAGTGTTAGTTAGTTGTGACATAAGTAGTATGGTGAGGACAAGTAGTGAAGGTGTGAAGTTGTGAAGTTGTGAAGGTGTGAAGAAGTTGTGTAGTTGTGTTCAAGGTGTGAAGCTAAGTTGTGTAGTGAAGTTGTGAAGTAGTCGTGAAGTTGTGAAGTCGTGAACAAATTGTGAAGTTGTGTTGTGATAGATTGGTTCTAGCTAAGATAGGAACTCGCATCTTGCTAGGTCGGAAATAAGATATAGCAACATTCGTGTGTACGGTTTTCTCCGCCATAAAGGAGCTTGTTGACATAGTGAAGAAAACTCTCGAGTTAGGTGCTCGGGGAGTGGAGTAGGCCGAAGAGGAGCTTCGTAACCGAACCACTATAAATCCTTGTGTTGTGGTTTGATCTTTCCAACTCTTATCTTTTATTTGCTTCTACTTATTTACATTGTTCATATTGTGCAAGTTTGATTCAACAATAAAGTCGAATCTAAGTTTTTATAAACAAACATAAATATTAAATCAAAAAGCGGTAAACTATTCAACCCCCCCCCCCTTCTAGTTTTCCACAATTGGTATCAGAGCACGCTATAAGATTTTAAAATAAATTGTATTTAACACAAACTTGTAACGGATCTATGGAATCGGAAAAATATTTAGAAGGGCAATCTATGCAAAGACCGCCACTATTTGAAAGTGATGGATTTATTTATTGGAAAAATAGATTCGAAACTTATGTGAAGTCAAAAGATCTCCCCACCAGTCTTTGCATGGTATTACCGAATGGTGATTTTTCCTCTATTCAATTTAATCTCGAAACAAAAAAGGTGTGAAATTGTATCTTTTATAAACACGATGATGATCTTAAAAAAGAAACTTGCATAAAATAATGAATCTAAAATGGTAATTTATAATGCTTTGTCACGTAAAGAACACGAAAGAATTTTTATGTGTCAAACCGCAAAAGAAATTTGGGATACTTTACTAATCACTCATCAAGGTAATAATCAAGTAAGCTAACAAAATAGATCTTCTTGTTCAACAATATGAACAATTTATGATTCCGGAAGAAGAGCCAATAGATAATGCCTTTGCTAAGTTTAACACTATTATTACTAGCCTAAAAGCACTTGATGAAAGTTTCTCTAGCAAGAAACGTGTTAAAAAATTTCTTAGGGCACTACATCCAAAATGGCGTGCGAAAGTCACGGCGATTGAAGAATTAAAAAATCTAACAACCTTACCTCTTGACGAACTAATTAGAAACTTGAAAGTTTATGAAGAAGTAATAAAGAAAGATGTAGAAACGGTTAAAGGCAAGAAAGAACAAAGTAGATCACTTGCATTAAAAGTGAAAAAGAAAGTAAGTGATGAAGATAGCTCAAGTTCCGATAGTGAAGACGAAGAGTATGCTATGGCCGTAAAGGAATTCAAGAAATTCTTCAAGAGACGAGGAAGATTTGCAAGACAACTACGAGGCGATAGAAAAACATTCCAAAGAAGTAGAAATGATGGTTATGATAAAAGTAAAAGAAAATATTTTAGATGTGCTGACCCAAGTCACTTCATTGGAGAATGTTTAAAGCCATCAAAGAACAACGATCAAAGAGCATTCATTGGAGGAGCATGGAGCGACAATGGAGAAGATGAAGTGGAAAAGACTAAATATGAAGCTTGTCTTGTAGCTCAAGCGCCTGATGAAATATGCTTAGGAGTAAACTTGGAACCCGATGAGTGGATTAAAGATAGTGGATGCTCAAAACACATGACCGGTAATCGAAAATTTTTTTCTTCATACAAAGCATACAACGGAGGTAACGTAATTTTAGGAAGCAACTTACGCGGTAAAATCATAGGCAAAGGTACGATTTCTCAAGACTCCTTAATAATTGAAAATGTTGAGCACGTAGATAACTTAACTTATAACTTGCTTAGTATAGGTCAAATATGTGATAATAAATGCAAATTAATGTCAAATAATAAAAAACGAAAAAGTTATAGGTAAAGGAATTAGGAAAGGAGGATTATATGTAATGAAACTAGGAAATAAAGGGAAGACAAATATGCCTGCAATTTAGATGAAAATTCCACATTATGGCATAGAAGATTAGGTCTGCGAATATGCATACTTAATTCAAATCATTTGCGTCTAATGTAATTAGTTAAAAATCTACTAAAACTTAAATACGGACCAACATTTTTTTGATGCTTGCAAAAATTGTAAAGCAAGCCAGTAAGTCACAATGGCAAAAAATATAGATCTCAACAACTAGATGATTAGAACTACTTCAACATGGATTTTGATGGCCCTTCCGCCATCGAAGCTATGGGAAACGTTTTACTTAGTAATTGTAGATGGACTATTCTCGATACACTTGGAACTTGATTTTTAGCATAATAAACCCGGAGCCTTCGAAGAATTCAAAAAATATTTAGCAAAATGATCCAAAACAAATTAGGATGTTCTATTGTATCAATTAGAACGGATCATGGTCGGGAATTTGATAATGAAGTACAATTTGGAAAATATTGTGATTTAAATGGGATATCTCATAATTTTTCCGCTCCTCGTACTCCACAATCAAATGGGGTAGTAGAAAGAAAAAATCACACTTTACAAGAAATGAGTAGAACCATGTTAAATGAACAATCCATTCCTCAAAAATTTTGGTGCAATGCGGTCGATACATCAACTTATATAATTAATAGAGTTTCTATTAGACGTATTTTAGGAAAAACTCCATACGAGTTGTTGAGAGGTAGGAAACCAAACCTTAACTATTTTAGAGTATTCGGAAGTAAATGTTTTATTCTTAATACAAGAGATTACCTCACAATTCGGACACTAATTCGTACGAAGGTGTTTTAATTAGGATATTCACTATAATAGGTATAGCTTACATAATACTTAACAAACAAAACAATGAAAGTTGAAAGAGTCATTGAATTGTAACTTTTGAGAACTCACCTCCACCTAAAACACCTCACCACTGGAGATGATGAATTAGTCGAGAAGAAGGCTTTGAGGTTAGTTAATACAAAACCCATAGGCAATGTCTTGAAGACATTTCATTAGAAAATAATCAAATGGCAAACATTAAAGAATCTAAAAGTCATCCCCTAGAAAATGTTATTGGTAATCTAAATCAAAGAACTCTTAGGTCGCAAGCTCAAGACAAAAGCAATTTCTTTTGCTTTATTTCAACAATAGAACCTAAAAATATAATGGAAACATTTAAAGATGAAAATTAGGTTAATGGACCATGCAAGGAGGAATAAATCCAATTTAAAAACAATGTTGTTTGGGAATTAGTCCCAAATTCCCATGGATATGACCATATTATCGGAATACAAAAAATGGGTATATTAGATATAAAAACTCAATGAAAATGGGGTCGTAACTAGAAACCATAGCTAGGTTGATAGCCCAAGGTTATTTTCAACAAGAAGGAATTAATTATGATGAAATACATATGCACCCGTTGCTAGGACTAGAGTCCATTAAGATACTTTTAGCTTATGCTTGCGCATAGATTTAAGTTATACCAAATGGATGTGAAGAGTGCATTCCTTAACGGTTTTATCAATGAGGAGGTTTACGTGGCACAAACCTTTCCATGCTTCTTATCAAATAATCAAATTTTTCTTTAAGTTCTTCATCTGTAAGCTTCTTTATCTGAGCCAATTTCCATCCACCCTGGTTCTTCAAATAAGTGGCCATATACTGTCTTTGCTGAGCCTGAGTCATTGGTTTATCTCTTTGAGCTTTTGCCTTTTGCTCTGCAATAAGTTTTCTTCTCTGACTTATCAAACCCACCATTCTCTTAGCATAATCAGCCTCAGGTACATCTTCTCCTGCAATCTATTTGACCAGATCTGCGTTTGCTTCCAATTTAGCCCAAATTGTGTCCCAATCTTCTTCTATATAAAACTGAGAAGCCTCTTGCACTTGAGCCATTCTTTTCTTTTGAGCTTCAGACAACCCTAACTCCTCTTGCAGTCTTTTTGCAGCCAATTCATCCTGTCTTTTTAGTTCTTCTCTCCTTGCAATTTTAGCCTCCTCCTCAGCTTGTATTCTTTCTATTTCTGCCAAACTAGCATGCTCTTCTCTGATTTGTTTCTTTGTTCTTTTGGTCTGAGGAATCTCTTCAAGTACTGCATTTCCTTCTCTTTGACTAGCACTTAACATGAATCACATATCCAGAACTAACTTTTTCACTAGCAGACTTTAATAAACTGTTAAAACAGTATAACATCTTCGAAACCGGTACTAAACATCTGTCAGCATCCAGTTCTCCTTACTCTAGTTTAACATTTCTCCCTCTTGGTCTTGTGTTGACTAAGGGCTTCAGCTAGGTTTCAGTGCTTCTAAACTTGAGGATAATATCTGGGTCATCACTGAAGATTTGCCTTGTTTGGGAGTCTCAAAAACTTCTGATTCATCTTTTTGTAAATTCCTCCCCTGTTTGGAAGAATTTCCAGCAGCCTCATCTTCTGAATCAGTAAGAACCACTCGTCTGCTTTTGACAACCTTTTCCATTTTCTTAACTTTCTTCACCAACTTCACTATTCGCATTCCTCTAATTGCCTTTGTTGCTTGAGATTCCTTCTCCAAGCTTTCAATCCTGGTCATTAACTGTGGAACCAGTTGAAAAAGATCATCTACTAACATGTGCCTTGTTTCTGCCTCATGAGTATGAGTAGGAGCCTGGGTTTATGGAATGTTAGATTCTTGTCTAGGTAAAGATGGTTGGTGTTCAGGTGATGGTTGCTCAAAAGGGTGCTCCATGGTTTCATGTTCAGGTGCAATAGGAGGTGATGAAGGTTCAGGTGCAGTTACAGGTGTAGGTGGAATGGTGGTGGATTCAGTTGGTGCAGGTTGAGATGTAGATGGTACTGGAATTGTGGATGATGATGGTTGAGATTGAGCCACATCAAGATGTTCTTGACCTGCACTTGGATTAGTAGTAGCAACAAGCAGCATAGCAGGCAACAAAGGTCTTGGTGCCCCTCTAAAACCCCTTTTCATATTCCCAAAAATCTTTTTGGTCAGGGTCACAGCCAGATAAGGGTGTTTGTTTTCCGTTTGAATATCCAAAATCAGTTGCAGAAAACGAGGATACATCAAAAACTTTGTTTTGCTTTTCAAGTTTGCCACCATGCCATCAAAAATTAGTTTTGAAAAATTATAAACTCTGCCAGTGGAAAGACAAATCAAGGCAGTAGCAATATTGCTACCAAATTGATCCCATCCACCACTTTTAGAGCTTATACAATGTAAAATATGGTGGACTAAGAATCTCCATTGGGGTGTGAAAAAGCTTTTCCAAAAGGTAAAAGATCCATCAGTAGGATACCCCATATGCCCCATCCCCTCAAAAATCTCATTGTTTGGCAACATGGTAATCCCTGAAGCATCTGCTAATTGAAGCTTATTTCTAATAGATGCCTCAGTGATTGTATACACAATAGTATCAATAGTTGCGTGTAATTCTAGAGTCCCATCAGCAAGAGTTTTGGCAGTAGCAGTCTGCCAAAACTGTTTGACTAGGGAATCATAGATAGTAGGATTAGTAGTTAAAGCATACCTGAGGTTGGAACCTCTTAGAAAATCCACTATCTCTGCAAACCCTACACTTTCGTCAAGCTTGCACAAAAATCCCACTTGATTAGGTTTGTCGCGGTATTTTAATTAAGCCATGATTCGAAAGTAGCAATAAAAGGTAGTGATGTGAACTGAAAATTTACTGGGTTTAGTTACGAGTGAGGTTGTAGATGCTGGTAACAAGAAAATTGAATATATCCTTTGTAAAGATAAAGAAGATTTTTACTTTGCTAAGAGGGAGATAGTAAATAAAAGATAAGTATGAAAGAGAAATCAAACTTTATCTATATATAGCTTCTCTGTTAACGACAATAGCGCCGTAAAAATCTATAACGGTAACATTTAAACAGTGTTTAAACAGCAAAAATCAATTTTCCCGCAACCAGCACTAACAATAACCTACCAGAATTAAAATTTACACTACCAGACTTAACTTTGGTCAACCAGAATTAATTATGTTTCAACCTGAATTAACTCTTTTTCAACCAGAATTAAGTATTTACTGAAGACTTACAAAACAAAGACCTTATCACACCTTCCTTACATCTGCAAATCCATGTTATTCCTGCAAGAATTAGTCTAAAACAAAGAAAAACATGCTGCAGGAGTTTGTATAATACCAGAATTAACTTAAACTAACTACCCGAATTAATACTACTAACTACCAGAATTAATACTACTTAAGCCAGAATTTAGTTAAACTAACTACCAGAATTATACAAACTATATAACTAAGCCTCCCCTTAAACGTAGCTATGGGTTTATCATACCAATACTAACCACTAAGTAATTAAACCATGGTCCATCAAAAGGTTTGGTTAATAGGTCAGCTACATTTAAGTCTGTGTGAATTTTCTCCACACTAATGAGCTTCTTCTCATAACAATCTCTTATAAAATGGTGGCGTATCTCGATGTGCTTTGTCTTGGAATGATACACTGGGTTCTTCACAATGCAAATTGTGCTTTCATTATCAATGTGGATTTTGGTATTCATGAAATTGAAACCATAGTCCAGCAGTTGATTTTGAACCCACAATACTTGTCCACAGCAATTTGCAGCAGCTACATATTCAACTTCAGTTGTAGAAGTAGCCACTATGGTCTGTTTCTTGCATTGCCATGAGATAAGTCTTTGTCCAAGAAATTGACAACCACCTGTTGTGGATTTCCTGTCAAGGTTTGACCCACCATAATCACTATCAGAGAAAGCTTCCAGGTCAAAAGGTGATTCTCTAGGATACCATAAGCCCAAATTGGGTTTGCCCTTAAGGTACTTAAAGATTCTCTTCACAGCATTGAGATGTGAAGTCTTGGGAGTGACCTGAAAACGAGAACAAGTACATACTGCAAACATTATATCAGGCCTAGAGGCAGTTAAATACATGAGAGAACCTATCATGGATCTGTATAAGTGTACATCCACATCAACAGCTTCCTCATCTTTTGTTAATGCCATCTTGGTCTCCATAGGGGTTATTGCAGTTTTCACACTTACAAGATCAAATTTCTTGAGTATCTCAGCTACATACTTGTCCTGAGATATGAAGATTCCTTCTTTGTTCTGTTTGACTTGTAATCCTAGGAAAAATGTGAGTTCACCCATAGAACTCATCTGAAATCTGCTTTTCATCAAGGCTTCAAACTCATCACACCAAGACTTTTTGGTAGATCCAAAAATGATATCATCAACATATACTTGAACCAGCATGATATCCTTCTTGTCCTTTTTAATAAATAAAGTCTTGTCAATAGTACCCCTCTTGTATCCATGCTTCTCTAGAAATGTTGATAGAGTAGCATACCAAGCTCTAGGAGCTTGATGCAGTCCATACAAAGCTTTGACCACCTTATAAACCTTCTTAGGGTGATCAGGATCAACAAAGCCAGGAGGTTGTGAGACATAAACCTCTTCATCTATAGTGCCATACAGAAAGGCACTTTTTACATCCATTTGGTATACTATGAACCCCATAAATGAGGCAAAGGCTAAAAATAATCTGATAGCTTCCATTCTTGCCACAGGAGCAAAAACCTCATCATAGTCAATACCCTCCTCCTGTCTGTGACCTTGGGCCACCAATCTTGCCTTATTTCTGACAACCACTCCTCTTTCATCTCTTTTATTTCTGATTACTTAGTGCCAGCCCTATCTAGCCATTTTCTTTCGTAGTAGTCCACAATCTTGTTCAAATGGCTTAGACTATCCACAAACAAAACTTTCTTCTTTGTTAAAGAGTAACCTCCCCTATTCGCTTTCCATCATAGCATTTGCCAATTCTTCCCTGTTAACTTTAGGTGTTTCTTGATCTTTGATTGGGTTTGCCTAGGAGTTTTTTATATGTGTACAACAACTAGGTTCAACCTCTTTGATTTTTGGGCAGACACAAAATATCCAACACCTTTTTCATTTGTTGTAATAGGTTTAGACACATACACTTCTTAAGGTACTCTTGAAATCTCAGATTCAAGATCAACAAAATGTCCAGAGGAAGTTCCAATAGATCCTACACTGTCATTAGATTGACAGGTAGAATATTTACTGATCTTATCATCAGATACACTGTGTTCATTCAGGCCTCTTAGGGTCCCTTTTTAGCCATAAACATACAGAAGCTCATCAATTCTCTTGTGTTTAGGAGTAATAATACTCCACTTAAATAAGGATGTGGAATCACCTTAAAATCATTTAGTTTTTATAAATCTACTAAAATGCAAAGTTTTCCAACTGAGTCCTCTTCTGTATAAATAAAAACAAAAAAATCATTTTCTTCCTCATAACTTAGAACCTCATTGTTAATTTTATATTCATACCCTACAGCCCATTTTACTACTTGAACTCGTGCCGAGAATTAAGAATTCTCCAAAGATTCTAAGGAAGAATCTTCCAATGAATCTAATGTTTTCCTGTAATTGTTCCTTTCATTTTACAGCTTTCATTCCAATTCCCTTTTTTTTCTATATTTTTTAAGCTTTTTCATCTTTTCATATATCTCATTTGCCTGTAATGTAAGCTATTCATTTAAAAAAGTTGTGTTTTTTTGAAAAGGTAACAAGATAGACTTCTAGTTTCTTAACAGCTTGACTATAGGCAAGTATTTTGAGCTTCTTGATCACGATTAACTGAATTCATTTGTTCATCACATAGTGTTTTTAAAGGTATGTATGAATCAATCAAGTTTTTAGAACACAAAGATACCTCACTACGAGCTGTTAGCCTAAGACGGTGCATGATTTACTTCTTCTTCTTCAGTATGTTCTCCCGAATTGACAATACCATCATCCATTAATCTGCAAAGCCCGTCTGATTCTTCTCTTGCTTCTAGGCATTGTGTAGATAAAAAGAGTCACACTTCTTCTTCCATCATTGTGTCCCCTTTGTTGTACATATCCCAACAAAGTGACCAGTGGTTTAACAATTGGAAGCATTCAAACTTTCTTTTTGTCAAACTCGAAAAGTGCTGTTCCATCAACACGAACTTCTCCTTCCTGTTTCCTTTATAGAACTTTCTTCATTCGTATAGCAACATATATCTGTCCAGTTTATGTCCATCTCTATCAATGTCCAAGTCAATCAATCTGTCCAAGTCTTCTAAAGCAAGTCCCAGTCCTCTGATTGTATGGCAAAGAGGGAGTAAATAACTTCATTTGAGCCAAGACCACAAGAGCTTCTTTTTCTGGGAATATGTTTGAAGAGAGTAGAAAGGGTACAAGCACTGTAGGCACCAGTAAAACCAGACTTAACTTATTATAGTGCTCTCCTTTCTTTGTGAAACAAAAGCAGACATTTTTTATAGCACTGAAATGTTTTTGAGTCACTGGATTTCCTGCTCAAAAACCTAGGTATGGTACAGATCATCAAAATATAAAGAGTGCACAACGATCTGTTTAGTTTCTAAAATAAGTCATTGCCAAGATTGGACCATAAGCTGGGGGCAAAGATCTATTAAACTTATGATTTGCATCCTCAGTTGATACTTCAGTCACCATGACTTCCAACTGTGACAGTAATTTGTTGGAATCTGTCATATCCCTTTTAACCCTTCTAACTGGATATTGTAAATGCTTCAAACTGTTTGTTTTGAAAATACCTTCTGGCATTTTCTTTTGAATTTTCAATACCACCATAATCTAGTTTCTGATGGCTTCCCATATTTCTTTTGCATCATTCCCATTCCATGAATCTCTCATATAATTCTTTGGAATGGCCATAGCTAGATATTCCTTAGCATTCCTTTCCTTTTCCAACAGCTTGAATTTTCTGCAACGTTACTGGTGGAAGTATTCGAATAACACCATCCTTTCCAGTTGAAATTCTCTTCTTGGAGTTTCCATTCAGAATTACCTTCCAAACATCATTGTCAATGTACTCAAGGTAATGCTCCATCTCCATAGCTCATATATCATACTCCTCCTTCTTTAGAATTGGGAGTTTGATATTTGAGATAACATTTTAAATTAGGAATCACCTGTAGTTGTTTATTAGGTGCACACCAGTGTCTGATGCATCTTCATGATGCATCTTCATGGTTGGATCTTCAATCATCACGTGAGATGTATGAGAGAACTCATCATTAGTAGGTTGAGACATTTGTAAAGATCTAAAAGAGAGTGTTTGTTTGTGGTTCTAGTGATTCTTCTTACTCAGAGTCCCTCTATTGGCTTTGATACCACTTGTAGGTCCTTGGTTTTGGATCTATATAGTCTTTGTAAGACAATAGCTAACTTGAATAAATCCAAATCAACTATGTGAGAGACACTGACTATGAATATCAAGTGTTAATGCGGAATCTTAACACAAGTATTAAGAAGAACACAATATAATACTAACTTTGCTATTGATTTCTATTAAGCTTCAATGCTACTATTTGTTATATGAAAACTCTATGCCGTAGGGTTCCTTTTATACACCAAGGAAACCCTAAAAGGCTATACAAAACATGTGAAAAGATAACATATATATTTTCCTAATATATCTCTAAGATAATACTTATCTATAGAACAGACTTAACTAAACAAGAACAGAACTAACTATTGTTCTGCCAGACTTTACTTAGTACTGGCAGACTTAACTATGTCTACCAGACTTAATTCTATAACTACCAGACTTAAGTCTGTTTACAATAATTCCTAACATAATCATCTCCCTGAATGAAACAAACTTCCTCTTAAGTAGATTTCCTTTGTACCATGCTACACCAAGGATCTATAAGTTGCAACCTGTTAATATTTCTTCCCTTTTTGTCATAATCCAATAGGGGACATATGAATATAAGCAACTTTGATCTTGACCACTACAAACCAATATCACACTTCTAATCCAAGCCTTCTAACTCCTCAAATTACCCACCATTAAGCACAATAAGAAAAATGAACTTGAGTAGTAGAAACTCACACTAGCAGTAGTAATAATGACTAGCAGTAGTAAAAACCAAAGTTATAGCAATTGTGCGCATTGAGCACCATAAGTTAGATCACACACCTTTGCTAGATTTGTCAAGTCTTCGTCACGTCGTTTCTAAGCACGAAGAAGTTATCTCCAAATGTTGTAAGCCATTTGAGATATGATAAGAACACACATCCAAATAATTCCACTTCACCTTTAAATAGGTGATAAATAATCATCTTCATAATCATTTAAACCAATAAAGTGCGAGCCTTTAAATCTATTAAGAACATCAAAAACCAAACATCCGTGTGTGTTGGAACCAATATGTTCCAATTCGAAAACCAAATCAAAAATCAGACATAACTAGAAGTACTAACTGTCCGATATCAACCAAGGCTGACAGTACAAACTTTCCAAACCAAAACACCAAGCAGTACTAATATTCGTTGAGCAGTACTAAGTTTTGTGAAAGCAGTACTAATAATCACTTGCCATAAAAAAATCACCAGCTTCATATGGGCTTTTAATCTCCAATGAATTAAACAAAACGAGCCCATATACACATAAACTCAAACGGCTGTTGTTAGGTTTTCATAAACCTACACGTACACACAACTCATTACATCAAACTATTACACAGCAGTACACATCTTGGCAACACTCAATCATAAACTTGCCAAAACTTTTTGTAAGAAGTATAAACAGCTTCCCCTTATCGTGACAGTACTAACTAATAGAATAAGCAGTATTAAAAGTACCTTGTGTTCAAGCAGTATTAATCTTCCAGTAGTAACAAACTACTTTCAAATACAATAGCGGTATTAAGATGCCTTTGAATCCAAAGCAGCACACACTAACATTGCTTTTAACCTTCAAATCAACTGCTTTAAAATTTACAAGCCAAAAGGGAATGATACCCACATAACCTGCTGTTTCATTACTGCTTAAAGTCAATACCGGCAATTAGCAACACTTTTTCTGTCACAAAGTTGTCACTAATCTGATTCTCTTTCCACCCATACAATTTAGTGACACTTTATCCATTACTAAATTGTCGCTAATGTGTTACAAATTTGGATTCTCCTTCGTGACACTTTTTAGTGTCACTAATCTGTCACTAAAGTGTCACTAATCTAACAGTAGTAACAAATAAGCTAGCAGTACTAATATTGTATTGGCAGTATTAACTTATATTTGAACCCAAGCAACAGTAATTCATGGAAGCAGTATTAACATATCTTTAGACGAGCAATACTAACTAATATTGTATTGGCAACATTACCAGTCCATTCCAAACCATTACTCTCGTCTCTATTTTTGTGTTAAAAACTAGCAGTCCACATCCAAACACATACACTAATATATGAGCAGCCTTAATCATGTATGCTTACAACAGATCCAAAACAAGAGCAGTATAAACAACAACAGATCCATGAGTACTAAATTCTATAAATCAAAACCACTTACCAGAAACTCTACAAATGAATTTGTTGAGCAGGCCCAAACGCAATCATCAAAGACCCTAATAGCAGTACTAGCATATAAACCCTACATATTAGGGTTTTCATAACCGATCACATCACAAACTGCTATTTTACCTGTCAACCAAGAAATCACATATCAAGAGAGATCCATATACCATGATCATAAAGCTGCTTGTTGCTTCTTTAAAGCTTGTTGTATAAACCTCAAACCATCAACCTGCTGCTATTAGAAACAAGACCATAGTGTCTATTCTTTAACCTTCTGGATGTTGTGACTTTAACAGCAAAAACCATAGACTTTATACTCTGTTTTCCGTATTAGGGTTTGATGACAAACCCTAGCTTTTCAGAATTCACCAAATTATTGAAAAACAAAAAATAAAGCATGAACAAAACCTTGTACTAAACCCTAGATCAAGAGCCTCGTGGCTCTAATACCAATTATGAAAACTAAATAACTCCTTAGATCATTTAAGCTTAGTTTGTTTAGAACTTATATCTAGGATGAACAATAATAATGATAACATAATGCACAACGAAATATAAATAATAACATCAAAGTTATTGAACAAGGTTTTATTACCATACGTTTCCAACCAAGCCTCAAATTCTATTTGATCATAATAGAACGGTTACCACCTGTAACAGGGATCAAAGATCCTTAAGGCTACATACACCAACTAGACGTCTACATTGATCCAGTATACACACATGTTTTTCTGGATACCAAAACTATGTGTCTATGATCTCTTTATATAGAGAGATCATGACTTACAAAAGAAGTTAACATAAAGATATAAACAAGTAAATCTTTTAAACATTAAGAAATATCTTTTGTTATCTTTATCTTCTTAAAGAGATCTTCCAGAATCTTCATCATTTGATATCTTTGACTAAATCTTCAATAATTCTCCACCAGCTTGTAGAATTCTTGAATGACAATTTTAGTCCTTTTGTTTCACTCTTGTTTTGTCTTATCAACTCAAATATAATTCCCAACACATGTGATTCTGATAGCATATGCAGTAACCCGGTTTCTGCCTAATGTTTAAGGAGGGCTGCATTCTTTTCACCCTTTATCTTAACATTTCTTTTTCATTCTTCAACCCCTTCAGTGCTTACCGAGACTTCATTACTAGTACCTTGTTGGGTATGTTCCAGTACTAGCTCTATCTCAGTCCACACTATTCCCTTATTCTCACATAACTCCAGGGGACTTATGAATGTAAGCAACTTTGATCTTGACCACTACAAACCAATATCACACTTCTAATCCAGGCTTCTGAACCTCAAATTACCCACCATTAAGAACAATAAGAAAAATGAACTTAAAGTAGTATAAACTCACACTAGCAGTAGTAATAATGACTAGTAGTAGTAAAAACCTTCACCTCAATGCCACATGTAAATGGTTAAACATTTTAGCAATAAGCTTCCCTGATACCCATATGTTAACCTTTCTTGAATTTCAATTCTGTAGGGCTCTATGTAATGATCACTGATGAAGAAAACTAAGTATAATGAACTTGATGTAGAAGTAGAATAACCCAAACTTGTGTCTTATGTCTTATACTATCCACGTGACTTCGAACTTATAAATAAATCTATGAAATATAAGTAGATCGCAACCTCTTGACAAAATCCTCATCTTCTATGAGACACATAACCAAAGTGATAGCAAATGTACGTATTGAGCACCATAAGAGAAATCGCACACCTTTGCTAGATTTTGACAAGTCTTCTTCACAACATTGAAAACACAAACAAGTTACCTCCAAATGTTGTAAGCCATTTGAGATATAATAAAAACACGTACCCATGCAATTCCACTTCATCTTCAAATAAGTGATAAATAACCATCTTCGTAATCAATTAATCCAATAATACCAAAAACAAGCCTTTTAAATGTTTCAGAACATTTAAACCAAAACCAATATGTGTGTATTGTCCAATATCGAGCACAACTAGTAGTTGAAACTGCTTCAATAGCAGTATTAACTTAAGACCACAATGCTAGCAGTACAATGGCTTTTAAAAACTAGCGTACTAAACATCAAACAGCAGTAGTAAGTGTACAATTGTTCTATACATCACATACTTAAACATTTGAGAACTGTTTGCATAAACTCAGCCAATAATCAGCGACATTCTGCTCTTGTGAATATCCGACCCAATACATTAAGTGGAGAAGCTAGCCATTCAGTAGTATTCATACCATATAACTGTTTTAATTTTAAGCCTGGCAACACTAAAAATATTTGGGCAGCATTAACATGTACGAGCAGTATTAACATAAAATTCACTTGACAGCAGTAAGTTATCATAACCTTATTAATAGCAGCATTAACGTCTTTCAATTCTTAATCAAACGTAGTAATCTGCTTTTCACCATGAAGCAGCATTAATAATGCCAACAAACTGCCATAAAATCACGATGCCTTTTGACCAATCAGCAGCATAAATAAACTATATATGGGAAAATATAATCCCTAAACTTTAGGATTTTCTATATCTAAAACTGATTCCATCCCAATCTTTTCACCCATAAACGAACAAAACCTGCTGTCTTATTGTACCACCCCCCTACCCCCAACCACAAACCCCCCCCAAAACCCCTACTGTATCAAAGCCTACATAAACTTTCAACCTTCCTGTTAACATTCATCGAACATGAATCAAGGCTGTGTGACCCTTCAAAATTCGAAACCAGGCAACATAAACCACTAGTATCAACATTCTTCAAAACACTAACATCAGCAATCACCAAACATATACAAACCTGCTGCTTTTTCTTGTTCCATCCAAGCACAGAAACATACCAAATCAAACATGATATTCACGTTCAATCAGCTATGGTCTGATCCAATAACCATAAAACCACCATGATCTGCTTATAACCACTGTTTAAGGATACTTTTTTTAAGTATCCAGACGACACTTTTTAGTGTCATAAAGCTGTCACGAATCCGTCACAAACTAGCATTCTCCTTCTATAGAATTAGAGTTTATGAAAATACCATTAATATTTCAACAATCATGTCTTGTACCAAAGGAATCAAAATAACACCTCGAACCATTGTATTTTTGCTTGATCACATTAGGTTTTATAGAAAACCCTAGATGCATCAAATATGTTCAAAGAACCAAAAGCAGAAACTTGTACCTTCTTTTCTTCATGGATTCGACATCAATAACACCTTGTAATCCTAGATAGCGAGCCAAGAGGCTGTGTATACTAATTGTGGAGTACTGATAGAACTTGTTAGCTGCAAATATTACCGTTATTTATCTATACGATCTCTTTATGTTTTCAAGTGATGACAAACATGTAACTTGTAATACGTAACGTAAAGTGCGCAAGTTACTCGTAATCACAAATCATCAATGCATACACGTATCAACATCTCTCGACGTCTCAAGTATGCATCAAGACGGACATTGGTTTACACCCGACGTAAATCACATAAGGTATGTACAAACAATATTAAATATTTGGATATCTAAGATATAAGTTTGTGTCTTTAAAAAAAAAAAAAAAAAAAAAAAAAATAAAAAAAATAAAAAAAATAAAAAAAAAAAAAAAAAAAAAAAAAAAAAAAAAAAAAAATAAACTTTATATTTTTATAAATACAACAAAACTATTTCTCAAAAATTATTTAGACAAATTATTTTTGAATTATAAAGAAATGTTTTATTTGGTAATTATTTTGAATTTCAAAATCTGGTCATTTCCCCCCTAAAATAAGTGTCACTTTCACCAGACAAGTTTGTCACCACAAAAAGACAAAAACAGGAGCGTCTGTCGGGGCGGTCCCTTTAATTCGGTCGGCGGCCCCCTTATATATCTGGGACCGTCGTTTCCTGACAGGCTGTTTTTCAGCTCTTATAAATAGTGGGTCACCTTCAACTATTTTCACAACCCTTTTGCACGAATTTCTCTCAGTTCTTTCTCTCTCTAGATCTCACCAAATCTCTCTAAATTTTTGATCATTTAACTTGTTTAATCTTGTTTAAATGTGATCCAATCTTCTACTCTTTCCTTCTTCCCTCAAGTGCAAGAGAAGAACTTTCGGTCATCTTCAAGATCCAAAACGTTATGTTGTCTAGTTAGTCCTTTCTGTAACATTTGTTACATTAGATCGAGTCCATCGTTTCTTTTAATCTTTAGTAGTGTGTAGATCAAATGATGTATAATTTGGATGGGTTTTTGTGGGTGGTTAGATTTTAGGCCTTAAAATACATTGGTGAAGTGGTAGATTGGTTCTGCTAAGATTAGGACTCGACATTTAGGCTTTAGTGTCGGGATTAATAATGTATGCGACGGGTTTATGTGTTTAGGCATAAAACACAAGGTTTGTTATGTTGGGCCATTAAAACATAAGGAGTTTGGTATACCGAAGAAGAACATCGACTTCTAGCTCAGTGTCGGAAAATAATGTAAGCTTGGTGATATAAAGTTTTCTCGTCGAAAGGGGTTTGTTGATTAGTGAAGTAAACTCTCGAGTTGGATACTCGAGGTAGTGGAGTAGGGCGAGAGGAGCTTCGTGACCGAACCTCTATATATCATCGTGTGTTTGCATGTCTTTCTTACCCTTCGAATTTACTTATTTTTTACATTTTTAGCTTACTTTTATACTTGCATTGTACGCATGATTGTGTGAATGGTTGTGTATATCTGTTAGTTAAAGTTGTGTAGCTCTTGTGTTAAATATTGTGAGTTGTGTTTATATTGTTAGAATATGCGTTAGTCTATTGTAAAACTATGATCGGACACTTCTTAAATTGCGTCAAAACTTGATTGGTGATTTGTTTCAAAAAGGATCTAGTCATAAACCTCTTCTGGTGGCGGTACCATAATCAAGCGGTCCCCTGTATACTGGCGGCCCCATATATATATGGGTTCGCCGGTAGAAGTGTGATGTAGTTCTTTGGTCTTAATTGTTATTAGTGAAAACGTATTCTCCCCCTCCCCCTCTACGGTTTCCCCAATGGTATCAGAGCCATGTCGCCTTAGTTTCAAAACAATTAGGTTTTTAAAATAGGAGTACCGGATCCAGTATCAAATTACCCATGAATGGGGAGATATATATGGAAGTGTTTTGTTGTTTGATTCGTAATAGTTTGTTATTAAATATACTTCGTATATTAGCTTGAAGGAAAATTTTCTCAAAAGAACTTGGAAGTGTCAACTTATGTTTATCTAAGTTATAAGAGTAGAAATGATGTCTAAAACACGAAATTTATGTGGTGGAACAAGTTTTTAAAGTCTTATGTTTAAAGTTAAGTTACAAAATAAGTTGGATACATTCAAAAACGTGTTTTGGGTTCTTAGTGCAGTCCATAATGTTCGGGCGGCCCCCAAATATATCTGGGACCGTCACCTTTATGGGGGCCGCCTGTCTGTTTCGTTAGTTTTTGGCAAACTTCGAAAAATCATATAAAATCAACCGTAAGTCCGTAGAAGTCGTGTCACCCGCCATTTCGAAGATAATTGAGTCTAATTTCTTTTAAAGAAACTTCCAAGTTTCATTCTTAAATGTAAAAAAGTCAGAATGCAAAATACTACATAGTGGTCAAAACTTTATGTTTCGTTTTAACGTAAAACTTGTAGTTTATTTTTTTCTTTCAAGCCAAGCATTTCTAGTTAATGTATCTTTGAAAAATGATACATTTATATTTTCAAGACATTGATCTTGATTAATTTTTAAAATGGGAAGGAAATTATTTTATTTACGAATAAAATCAAGCTAAGTATACATCATTGTAATTTTTAAATTCACAAAACGACGACAATTTATCTTTTGTGCTTGCTAAATAGATGATTATGTGTGTTTACTTTTGTTTCAACTTGGTTAATAGATATTAATAAGTAATCATTACTATTTGTAATTGAGCAAATCATATATCTAAACACATGTGCCATGTATGTTATTTGTATGTTACTAGTTTTTCGGATTATGCCTAATAGGAATTATGCTAGATTTCTCGCGTTAAGTTGTAAAATTGTTTGTGCATTGCATATATGCATAGATCACTATATTTATAAGTGTTACATAAACATCTTGTAGATCATTTTGAGTGTAGTAACCCATTTAGGATTGAGAGTTTAATAGTTTGTCAAGTGTGTGGAAAAATAATGTCCTAAGATCGACCTTAGGTTGGTTAAACAAAATAAAAGATTGTATTAATACATTGGTAATTAAGTAAAAAAAGAGTAAATTACATAAATCGTCCCTAATGTTTAGCTAAATTGCATGTTTGGTCCCAAACGTTACGAAAGTGCAAGGATCGTTCTTGTGGGAAACCTTTGGTGCAAATATCGTCCCTGTAGGGAAACTTTTGAGGAAACCTTTGGTGCAAGCATCGTCCCTGTGGGGATGATACTAGCACCAAATGTTTTCCCACAGGGACGATCCTTGCACTTTCGTAACGTTTGGAACAAAACATGCAATTTGACCAAACTTTAAGGACGATTTATGCAATTTACTCAAAAGAAAATGTATTTTTAAACTTTGCTTGTGCTTGCATTGTTCTAACACACACACAAGAAAGATTTCAAATATATATCGATTTATTATTCAAATTAAGATTGATATTATTATCTAATCTAATTGACAAGTTTTTGAGTATGGACAAGAAATAGGATTCTTATTTGTCTAGCTTTAAGATTATATTAAAATATAAAAATAGATATTATCTTAAACCTACATACTCAATCACACTCAATTGATATGAAAATAACGACATCCCTTTCCAAGATGATAAGAATATGCATCGGATTATAACTCACACTTGTGTAGATGATGTCATATTGAGTCTACTTGTCCAATAGTTTTGTTCAAAATATTTGGCAAATATATGCATAAAATACACAATGAAGTAGGATTGACGACTTGAATATTTCATCCGAAATACTCAAGTAATTTACCTTGCAATGCAATTGGTAAAGTCGTTGTTTTCAAAAAGCCAAAAATGAGCAATTGCACAACGTATGTAACTTTGCTTAAACAATTCAAAAGCACAACTTACACTCCAACTATATTCTTATTCAAAAACTCTCTCTTATTTACAAATAAGATTTATTTCTTCCTCACAAATGAGAACCTTTAACCAATCTAAGGTTAGTTATTTGGGAGAGATTGAACATATTCCACAAACCATTATCGTGCTTTCTTTCAATAAGTGATCGTAAGAGGATTTTGAATATGAAGATGATTATTATTCAAACGATAATCAATCTCATCATTCAATCTAATTACAAAATTGGAATATGAACATGAAATCGAGACTAGGATTTATCTAGATCACGGAAATATCAATCAAATGACCATAGATATTTTTCTGAGTCTACATGTTTAACCATCCTCGGTTATTACATGAAATCACAAAGTCGATTGTAAGACAACAAGATTAGTCATCAAATTGCAACTCACACTTGCAATGAAGATGTCTCATTGAGTCTAAAGTGTTAAAATGTTGTGTTATTAGCTATGGTCAAATTATACATGCTAAACTTAACACACTATGAGTAGGATTGATGACGTCTAAATTTCCCTCAAGAAACTTATAAGTACTCCAACTTGATGAGCAAGACTTGGATGTCATTTCTGAAAACTTAAATTGTGAACTCTCATAACTTATATAAGAATTCTCCTAATAACCTAATGTCAATACCATCTCCCAAACAATAAGAAAATGATCCTTGTTCAAATTTGGCACCTCCATGGATCGATGGATCCTTTGTCTTAGGGAATTATCTTTAGTTTGGGTAAATCCGCCCTATGGCATTAGATTTAAAACAACTTCCTCTTATGAATCAATTTCATTAAAAGACCAACCTTACATGGTAAACTATCCATTAGTAAATCATCATTATTGATACAAAAAGGGGGAATCAAAAAAAACATTCATAAGATCTATTTAGAGTAAATAACCTTTAATGGGTTTTTTCATAAAAGACATGCAAAGGTGTATTCTTTTAACACTCTCATTATATAGCATTACACATTGTCACTCTTTAGCATACTCCTAGGTTCTAGATAAAAAATAAAAAATGACTCATTCTCTCTTATACCTACAACAACGGATCGATGGATCCCTCGTCCTAAATTCATCTTTGGTTTAGGTAGATCCGCCCTATGGCATTAGATTTAAACATCTTCCTCTTGTCAAATCTCTTGCTTAAAAGTCTAACATAGATGTAACTAAACTTTAGTTAATCATCATTATTTCTACAAAGAAACAAACACAAGATCTATTAAGGTAAATAACCTTAATTGGATTTCTTTCATAAAAGACATGCAAAGGTGTATTCTTTTAACACTCTCATTATAAAGCATTACACATTGTCACTCTTTAGCATACTCCTAGGTCCTAGATGACTCATTCTCTCTTATACCTACAACAATTTGCTTTCTCTCTCATTCAACCGTAGAATTCCACACATCTTGATTAGGATTATGTGAACCGGAATTAAAGCATGTTAGTTGAGTCATGTTAGGCCCTTTATGAAAAGATAAAAGAAGTTTTATCTTTGCTACACTTCATTAGGCAAATATAGGAATTCTATTTTGTCTAACATGAGAATGACTACTAGAGAATCTATAGCACTAGAAATTCAATTTGACCTGATGGTTAAATTGCTTCCAAAAGTGAAGTTGGGTTCGTGGTATAACCTGTAAAAATGGTCGTGTTTAGCCTAAATTGAGCACCACTAGTGATAGTCTCATATTCATTCCCTAATTTGACTAAATGACTCCTCCTAAATATGTCTAATGATAGTCTACATCGATAAACTTTGTATCTCATTAGGAGTGCACACTAAGCAAGTAGATATTAGGTTTCTTCTTAGTCAATCTAGACTACTCGCATCTCATATATGTGCTTTAAAGTTCCATGATGATAACGTGCTCTCATGTAATGCAATTATATGCTTTCATGCTTATCTTAATGCTCAATGTTTATTTGCTTAACTATTGAATGCATGTCTGTTGTAAAAGCGTTTGACTTTTTCTAGCAATTTAGATAAAATATTCCTTAGTTTATCTAATTAACACATGCTCCTAAGTGCTAAATGCTAACATGTTTTACATGATGATTGCACTTAAAATTATCACATTCTGTATGCGTCATTTTACATAACTTACGTGTTAATTGTGCACCTACACTATGTTAGTTTAATGTATGACAATTAATATTTAAATGTCATATAGTCTTACACATTAATCTTGTTGATTATTGTGTTGATGCATGCTTAGATAAACT
This sequence comes from Tanacetum coccineum, assembly GCA_026074375.1. NCBI lineage: Eukaryota > Viridiplantae > Streptophyta > Magnoliopsida > Asterales > Asteraceae > Tanacetum > Tanacetum coccineum. The sequence goes on along the minus strand of BQNB010044790.1, from coordinate 20,718 downwards.
TGCATGATTATATCTATATATCTTATGCATCTAGGTATATATATATATATATATATATATTCTCACACTATAATATTTTCCTTCTCGTCCGTGTCACAAATCTAAAAAATAAAAGAGTCATAAAATGGTGTTATATTATATCTCCTAGAGTCTTCACTAACACATTCCCTTAATCATCATCTCGCTTTCTTCCAAATGATCCACTCTTTTGCCAAGGGAAGGTTAGATATAAATCTAATACACCTGAAAGTAGGTTTGATAACTTAAATATTTCATTCGAAATATTCAAGTATCTTTAACTTGCGATCGCAAATGTTAAAGGTCATATCCGAAAATCCCTATTCAAGACTTTTAACAGCATAAGTTAAAACGCTTTCCTTTTCTCTTCGACGAAAACATTCTTTTCTCTTCGATGAAAGCATTCTTTCTCTTCGACAAAACATTCTTTCTCTTCGACGAAAACATTCTTTCTCTTCGACGAAACATTCTTTCTCTTCGACAAAAACATTCTTTTCTCTTCGACGAAAACATTTTTTTCGACGAAAACATTATCTCTCTTTGACGAAAACACTCTTTGTCTTTCGATCACACCTCTTCCTTCTCACTCAACCACGCCTCTTCAAACATAGAGATGGCTAATCTCTTTCATCTACTATTTTTGCTACCACCTTTAAGACAACTGTATACCTCGTCGTGTGATTATTCAATGAACATTCGCAATGCTCGAGAAGAGCTACATAACTTTGTGAGTATAGTTTATTGTATGCTAACCACCATCCGTCTTGACATTGTCAAGCTCGTTGCCTCCATCTTCGTTTGTTTTCTTCTCTATTTATTTCTTTCTTTCACGGACGAAACACACCGAAGATACGTCACCATTTCCTTCGAGACAATGTCCAAAAGGAAAATCTCCATCGATAAGGTTGCGTCTAAAGATAACATCGCCGACATTCTTTCTTTACCCCTTAAACGTGAATCGTTTAATTATCTTCGTCTTGGTTTAGGAATGATGGAACACATTCCGTAAATCGCTCTCTTCTTTTCTTCATTGCCTCATCCCGATCTCTAGTCCGTGTTCCACTCCCTCCCAACCACGCCTGTCGTGAAACAACATCTATCCAATACCCCCCTCATCCAAATACTTTAAGTTATTTTAATAAGAAAATGTTCAATTAAAATGCCACCTCCTTTCCACCCAAAATAGTAAAACTCATTCCCTTTCTTGTTGGTGGTCTGGCGGCCCTTAGATATATCTGGGACCGCCAGCAGCAGGTTTGTAATATCATTTATCCTTTTCTAGATCCATAATCAACACCCTCTCTCTCTTCTGCTACGAGATGACATCTACTCTACACCCAAACCTATACCTAATATCTCTTCATAGATCAATGGGTCATTCCTCATATATTCCAAACTCCTCTTAAGCTATCGTTGCTTATGTTGTCAATAGTCAAGTGAATTTCATAATAAAATGCGTCTCATTCTTAAACATATTCCTTACAATCCATCACTTCACAATAAATCCACTCACATATAAACCTTGGTCCTCACATCTCGCATACGTCTTCTCTTAATTCTAATAGTCTCTTCTCTTCTATAGACGATTCTTTTCACTTTAAATAGTCTTCTCACTTCTAATAGTCTTTATACCTCTAACGTTTCTTCTCTCTTCTAAACGTTCCTCTTCATCTCTAATAAGTCTTCTCACCTCTAACGGTTTCTCTCACTTCTAAACGTTTCGTCTCTCTTCTAATAGTCTTGTTACTATTAGAATTGCTCCTATATCTCTTGACAACTTAACTATTTCATCCAAAATATTTAAGTAATTTGCGAAATGCAAATGTCACTCCTTCGCTAAACTTTCCACTTTTTAGAAAGTGAAGAATATAAAGAAGATATTCAATCTTCAAGTGTTATTCAGTCACCGCAATGTTGAGTCTCTCATTATTCTTCTACCTTGAAAGAACCACCACCTTATTTCACATACCCACATTTGTTCCTCAACACTGTCAACCAACAAAACACCAAAGAAACTTTTGAATTCCTAATCATCCACCTTTGTCTTGATAGGATCACTTGCACATTAATTGTTAGTGCAAATGATATATCAATCATTTTTGACAACCTCTTGTCAACACCTTCCTTCTTTAGTCTCACTCATCTTTCCCTACTTTTTAGCTCTATGAAATCTTTTTCATTCTCATCCAAGAGCATATCGTCTCCATCCTCGTCTTATCTTTCTTTTTATCCTTTTAAAGTATATATTTTGGCATATCTCGCCAAGATATTAAGTGTCATTCGTCTCCCTTTAAAAAGTCATCATCATAATATATGTGTGTCACCCAATAAACGAATCCCCTCTCGTTTATTAAAAGTTGGTCGAATCTTAGTCATTAAACACACGTCTCGATTCTTTCTATTTCATTATTTAGATTGTTGATTGCATGTGTCTAGGTTCTAAATCCCTTTTAAAGTGTCATACTTTAGAATAACAACACCTAAAAGTGCATGTCTAGTTTCCCGCTAATATCTTGCTATATATATATATATATATATATATATATATATATATATATATATATATATATAATATGTATGTATGTATTTATATATATATATGTCATGTATTATATTATATATATACTATATTATATTATATATATATATATATATATATATATATATATATATATATAGGGTGGGGATACGATAGAAAGCCCCTTAAAATAAAAAGACTAGGAAGCGATCTCAACCATCGAATCCAACTTGCAAGATAAAAAAAGCAGAGTGGCAATTTTTGTTAAATTATAGGAAACTGGAAGGGGCAGGGACCTTGGTATACAAAACTACCTTTCCAAAATACACAAAAATGAAGCTCCTTAAGAAACAAACGCGTTTCTTTTGAATAACCTAGATATATCTTTCATTTTTCCTCCAATTTCATTGCAATTACTCTCTCAATTGCACACACTAAATTCACATTACTCTCTCAATTGCACACACTAAATTCACATAATAAAATCAAACACCAAATTTAAACAAATCGATATTGCATCAAACCTATGATGAAGACGAATCTCCATCGATTTAAACCTCATCGTAAGACGAATCTGCTACATCCTAAATGACCTCGTAAGTTGATTTCTGAACCCTAATTTTGTTACTACATCTTTTTTGTTAGTTTTGGAATGCTAAATTTTATTTTTATTAATTTAAGTTCACTTTTTAAGATGATGAAGTAGACTTTTAAAGATGTTGTAGAGTGTGTGTGCATGTTTATGTATGTTTTCTTCTAAATCTGGAACAGAATGTAGTAAAAAATAAATACAAAAGTGTTCCTAAGAAACAGTGCACTAACAAGGTGTTTGTTAAAAATGTCTCAAAACTAGAGTTTCATAACCCTATTCATTTCAACAAACCAATCCAATATAATCCAATAAAATCCATTAAACATTATAATACTAACCAAAAAATCATAAATAATTACCCTAAAAAAAAAACACTTATCATAAATAACTTATAATATATAATCATAAATTGTTATCAAATTTATAATCCACAATAAAAAAACTATTAATAAACTTATAACCTAATACAATAAACTCCATTATAACAACTTAAAATCCTACTTAATCTAAAATTTTATATACAAATTTATAAATATAACCATAAATAAAATCACAATCAACATCACATATAATCCAATTTATAAATCTTAAATTCTTTCAATTCATTCATAATTAACAATTAATTATCTCCTTCATATATACACCAATATAAACAATCCCAAATAAAAAATAACCTAATAAATATCAACTTAACTTAAACCCACCTCATCAAACTTAAAAAATCTTTAAATTAAACATCAATTTATAGTAATAAAAATTATTATATATAAAATATCTAAAATCATTATAAATCTTGAATTATTCTTTTACATCACATTAATAATAACCATTATATTTCATTATTATATTAATAATATAATCAACAATATCTTAATTATTATAAAATTTCTTTATCTTTCATATCAACCCTTTAAAATTCTACAACTATTTTTTTATTCAGCACAATATAAAACAATATAAACATAATTCACTTAATTCATTAACATTTCCATAGAATTTCAAAATTATCTTGTAAATCTTTATATTAATAATAATTTTATACTTAAGTTTCCTATATATGTTTTCAAAATGATATATATTTCTTATTTGTATTAACTCAGCAGTTATTTTTGAACTTTGATTCCATTTATTTTATTTTCTTTTCATTTCTTCTAATATGGGTACCTATATTTACCATAAATTGTCTGACATTTATATATTATTTTCTTTTTTTTATTGAACGTTCACTTGGTTTTGCATTGTGATGCACTATCTCCTCACTTGTAGTGTATAAGGATGCATTAGGCTTCATGTAGGTTGTATAATATGCGTAATTGTGTTTGTATACTTGGTTGATACAAAGATATTCTCGATGAACTAGTAAGTATAACTTGAATTAGTTAATTTGTTATGTTTAGATTAAGTGCCTCAGTTTAATAATCTATTTTGGTACTCACATGTTAGCATGTTTGTAACAACTTGCTTAGGAAATTCAACATAAAGGGCAACGAGATTGGCAAGATTCTAAATCCTGAAAATGGAGTGAAGATCAACATAATATGCGAAAGAATTAAAGTATCAATGAGAGATATTTGAAGTGTTGTTTTCGTAGATGAATCTTAATTGTTACTTGAAAAAAAATGGTGTCAGTTATATTGGGATGTTTCTCATTTTTAGTTGTAATACCTTTTTGATTAATTGAATGTTAATACTAACTATTGGACTTCTTAAAGAAGCATTAATGTTTGTTTAGTATTATAATTTCGATTGGCTGCTAATTCGTAAATGACGCATATTATACTGTGGTTTTACAAATTGATCATTATGATGCAGTAAATTCTTATATATGATGCATTGAAAATACTAGTGCATCACAGTGTATAAAACTCGTGCATCATAGTGTATACAACTAGTGCATCATTATGTATATATCAAGTGCATCACAATGTAAAAATCTAGTGCATAACATCGCATATATTCACTAAGTATAAAGAAGTTTTTGAATTACAACAACTAAATAAAAAATACTAAGAGTATGATGTCTTAACTTTTGATGTACTAACAAACACATGTGATGTACTAAATTGTTTACTTTGTGTTAGAATGTTAAATGTTAAATGTGAGACACTAATGATACCAGTGCATCATAGTGTATACAACTAGTGCATCATACTATATACAAATGGTGCATCACAATGTATATAACCAGTGCATCATAGTGTAAAACAAACACAATGATGCACTAAATATAAAAATATGATGCACTAGATTTAAAATTAGTTACAATTTGATGCAATGATATTTTGAACTGTGACGTAGTAACATTGTAACTATGATGCACTAGTTATATATAACAAAAGCACTGTTGCTACAGTAGATTTAAAACTATGATGCACTAAACAAAATGAGCACAAAAGATATTGTAACTAAGATAATCTTTCATTAAAACTATATGACATACATTTATTTCATTACAATTGATCGATTTATTATTGGTAAAAGAAAAAGAACAAAATTTAAATATTAATTTTTGGCATATAGATTCTCTCAAACGAGCTTTTTTGATAGATCATGTTGCTTTGGTTTCTTCGATGCTGACAATGCCTATTCACAAATCCTGGAATTGTGGCTACATTGAACCTTCATCTCAGACTTACAAAATTTAACCTACAATAAAACACAAACATGATATATTAAAATTGTGATGCACTTGATATAAAACTATAATGCAGTACATTTAAGCAATGTGACGCACTGAATATGACACTATGATGTACTAAAATTAAACAATAGTGATGCACTAGAAACGAAACTGTGATGCACTAAATTGTTATATGTGATTCACTAAAGATACTAGTGCATCACATTGTATCAAAATACCGCATCACAGTGTAGAAACCTGGTGCATCATAATGTTATTTCTAGTGCATCACAATGTAAAACCCTTGTGCATCATATTGTATAATCAAAACATGCCTTTTTCCCATCAAATGTAACTGACCGCTTAATTGGATGTCAAGTTGTCACATACACTACATTCGAACCAAAAAGTGAGCACCATAACTTGGAAAATAGTATGATAAAAGGTGAAATATTAACCATGATTCTAACAATCAAGACTACACCTGCGTACACATCAAATTATTATGTTTCACGCATTAATTACATTTATAATTGAATTACATACGAATCCATGCTAGTACTTGAATGTTCATTTTAAATATTTGTAAGATTCAATGTTATAAATCTACTGCATCACAATATATAAATCCACTGCATCACAATGTTATCTACTATATCAGAATGAATTATCTACTGCATCACATTGTATAAATCTACTGCATTACAATGTATAAATCTACTGCATCACAATATTATTTTATTGCAACAAAATATATAAACCCTCTGCATCTACGCTCGCGCTCGTCTCCCTCATCTCATACATAAATAGGTTTAACCTATAGCAGTGAGATTGGAAGGGGTTCAAAAGATGCTGGGTGCACAGCTCCAAGCTAGTAAATGAAAATTTAATGAAACCTTATACACCTCTTGCATTAGTGTTTTATATCAACTAAACTACATAACAACTAACAACTACATCAGTGTTTTATACAACCTTAACGGAAACACCTAGGAAAACCCTACGAAACTTATACAGCTACTATGCATAAACTAATGAAACCTTATATAACAGCTGCATCGGTGTTTTAAACCCACTGCATCATTATGATATATCAAGCACATTAGATCAAACTTTCCTATAGAAATATTAAACACATACTATGTGCAACATATTGAAAACTTAAACACGTACGACATCAGTGTTGTATACAACTACTATGTGTAACCTTATATCAAGCATGTCTAAAGTAAACTACGCGTAACCTAATAAATAACCGTATACGCCTATTGCTATTGGTGTTTTTTAAACTAATATGGTATGCTTATATCACAAACACATCAAAGTTATACAACTACGCATCTTATGGTTTTTATATCAAACGACATCAACAGTATTTAAAATCTCCTTAGGACGATTTAATCAAATGCCTTTGGTGTGCTAATTGTGAAATAACCGGCAATGACTACAAAGCACACCCAATACATATTGGATTAGAAATCATCCACCTATAATCTGATGTCTATATGCTTGGTGAAGTAAAGTTCGATCACACCATTTTCAACATGCTCCGTATTGACAAAGTAAAGTTCGATCACACCATTTTCAACATGCTCCTTGATGAAGTGAAATCTGATGTCTATATGCTTGGATCATGGAATGGTTGTACGTTGTTGCAAATATGCCATAGGCTCTTTGTTATCACAGTACATTGGAATTTTACTGAATCCAAAGCCATAGTCTGTAAGTTGAGATCTCATCCAAAGGACTTAAGCACAACAACCGGACAAAGCAATATATTCAGCTTCCATACTGGATATCACAACGCTTTTCTGTCTTTTAGATGACCAGCTCACAAGTCTACCACCTAAAAGTTGTATACTACCAGATGTGCTACGGCGTGTATCTTGACAACCAGCATGATCCGCATCTGCAAATGCTGTTAGTGCAAAGGAAGAATCCTTCGGATACCAAAGACCCCGATGTACGGGTTCCTTTTTAGATACCGAAAGATCCTTTTTACCGTATTTAAGTGCTTTTCGGTAGGCCGAGCCTGATACCGGGCACACATGCATATAGCAAATTGTAGGTCAGGTCTACTGGCTATAAGATAAAGGAGGGTGCCAATCATACCACGATAGTGTGACGGATCTACAATTTCCTTCTTTTATCACTCATCTAGTTGGATTTCCTCCACCAGGGTGTATCCACTGGGTCACAAGATTCAAAGGCCATATTTCTTTAGTTTAAGTGATTCAAGAGCATATTGAGATTGGTTTATGAAGGATGCCTCTTAGGGATTTTGAGAAATCTGTAGTCCTCAGAAAAATGAGCCCCATATCCCATCATGTACCATCATTGACTTTAAAGGCACATGATATAGCGAATAGATCACAAAGTTTAGGAGTAGATGCAGCAAAGATAATGTCATCGACATATATTTGTACCAGTAGTAGTTCCTTGCCTTCTCTACGGATGAACAGAGTAGGATCCACTGAGCCTTTTGAGAAGTCCATCAGGATATCGGATTTGAAAGACAACATATCATACCACACGCTTTGGAGCTTGTTTCAACCCCATAAAGAGTTTTCTTGAGCTTGTACACGTCGTTAGGTTTGTTGGATCATAATTCCGTCGGTTGGCTAACATTTAAACCTCTTCCGGAGATTACCAATTAAGAAACGCGGTCTTCACATCCAATGATGACGACCATTATTCATATGAGCAGCAAATCGCTAGGAAAAAATTCGTTTTAGCTATAATCTTGCAACCGGAGCGAAGGGACTCTTCAAATATTGGATTCCCTCTTCTTGACGATAAACATGAGCGACCTTACCGAGGCTTGTTTTTTTTGAATACCTACTAACTACATCAAGCTTAACTTATAGATCCACCTTAGAGTGATGATAAATGCTTTATCTGGTAGGAGGAACAAGTTCTAAACTTCTAGGAATGCAAATTTCATGAAGTTCCTCTATGCATAGCTTAAATTCCAACATGCTTGATCAATGCGTCTTTATAGTTCTTAGGTTCGACTGATGTGAGAAAGGCATCATAGTAGCAGAATAAGGCTTGTTCATGGATTTGTAGTCGTGTGGAAACTGGTCTGTCGAGATCACCGATTATATTCTCAAGTGGGTGATCCTTAGTCCATTTGCTATTGTGTGCAGAAACTTGGTGATCGGGAGGCACAATTGTATGAATAACATCCGATGATGAGGATTGATCAGAAGTAACTTCTGGAATTGGAATACCAAAGTACGGATCATTACCCATATGTGCAACTTCAATGTCATGATTATCTTCTTCAACATCATGAGAAATAATAGGAGTTTGAGTTTCTTGTGTTGTATGAGAGTTACTTGGTGATGGTGCATCTTGATCAACTGTAGTTGAGGAAGGTGAGCCAGTTGATACAGCATGTTCAGGTGCAACTACTTCAGGAATAGGAGCAATGACTTCTGGTGCTTGTAAATCAACATAAGGTGGGGGATTAAGTGACTCATCAAACATTGAAAAAAAAAAAAAAACCCCCCCCCCTAAAAAAAAAATTTTAAAAAAAAAAAAAGAAATAGAAATAAAAAAAATATAAAAAAAAAAAAATGGTTGAAACAACAAATCCCTGTATATTCATCGAAGGTAGACAAATGGTGTTGAAGGAGGAGGGTTTGGCACGAGTCCTGAACTGATTGTTACAAGAGTCATATCATGAAGTGCGGGTCCTGAACTGCTGTGTTCAGAAGCCATCGCGGTCAGCTCATCAAAGTCAACATGAATGGTTTCAATTATTCGTCTGGTACGTCTGTTGTAAATCCAGAATGCTTTCTTCGTGGGTGCATAGCCAATGAAAATACCAATGTCAGCCTTTGGTTGTAACTTACCCAAATTCTCGCTATCATTCGTTGGGTAGCAGAGTGCACCAAACACATGAAGATACGATAGATCGGGAGGTTTGTCGTGTAAAAGCTCGTATGGTGTTTTACCGTGACGACGACGTATCATGGAACGATTTTGGGTATAACAGGTTGTGGCAACCGCTTCGGCCCATAGAAATAAAGGAGCTTTTGCATAAATTAACATAGTGCGGGCTGCTTCAATTAGCGTACGATTTCGTCTTTCAACAACACCGTTTTGCTGTGGAGAGCGTGCAACTGATGTTTCATGAGAGATGCCAACCTTCTCATAATATTCACGCAATGTCTGATTAACAAACTCAGTTCCATTATTTCTGTTTGATGAGTCGGTCGATTTCTTAAAGTCGTACTTGGTCATCTTCTAAAAAATTGATATACAAAGTGGAGCTTCATCTTTTGATCGCAAAAAATATTTTACCTATGTTAAATCGTAGAGTAGTCGTCGACATTAACGAGGATTACTTCTTTCCATTGCCACTCGAAACACGCAATTGGGCCCACACAGATCCATATGCAACAGATAGAGTTTTTCTTGATTGGTGTCCTTAGATTTGGGTTTGTGGGGTTTTCTTTGAACTTTATGCCTATGCACATGCAGAACATAAGTGATCCTTTTCAAACATGAGCTTAGGGAGACCTCGGACAAGTCCATGTCTTGCAAGAGATTAATAGCACCAAAGTTCAAGTGAGATAGACGACGATGCCATAACCAAGACTTGGTTTTAGAAGCCTTTGACAATAGACAAATGGGAGAGGACGCCATCATATTTCCAAGTAAGAGTGTATAAATATTATCCCCTCGAGATCCCGTCAACAAATCAACACCTTCTAGATTGCGAATGAAGCATGTGTGTTGACGAAGCCACTTACGAGATTGGAATCACATAAATTATCACACAGAAAATAGTTATGCCAGTCCTTCAACATTTAAAACCTTGAAAATTGTAACATTCCTAATAGATAAGTCTCCATAAAACCATTATCTTTGCAACTTGATCATCTGAATTTTGAATTGTACCCATGAAATTTGATGTTATTGGTGAGCTAAGAGCGTTCTCGATATGTGCCTTCTGAGCAACCGAAGTCCAAATACCAGAGGACGATTTGGACAACCTGCATTAATTAAGAGAAGTAGATGGAACATTGGTTTTTGTGGATCCCCAGGATTTACTGGGTTCCTGTTTGTTAGCAGATATTGGTTTTATAACCTTAGTTTTGCTAACGGACTCGTATTCTTGATTCTTCATAGTTTCCTGGAGTATACCAAATTAACCAACAGGTTTCTAGAACTATTGGTTTCATAGAAGGCACTTTCTTTTAGTTTGTGGTAATCCTAGTTAAAGGGCACGGCATTTCTACAATAGTGAAGGTTCCGACCGGTAGGTCTCCCAAATATATCCCATCTTGGTAAACCACTTTTTCCAGTTCGGTTTCCAAATCTCTTTCTTTGATTTTCTGTTCTTAGGTTTAGCACGGAAAATTTTACATCATTCATTGAATTAGAAAAACACAAATATCAAAATGACATGACAATACATACGTTAAATTACAGAACATAAAGAATTATCATGTTTATTGGAATTCTGCTCAGGACAAGATCCATTAACTTTAACTGTACCATTCCTTGTATTTCAATCTTGATTAACGTTCTTATGGTGAGCTTCTAAATTTATTCATTCGATATTACTACATGGTGTTTGCTGAATCTTATCATTCCTGGTATTGCCTGAAAGCTGTGATCCGCTAGCACTAGTAGAAAGTCTTACTCCTGTAGAATGCACCACACGGTTGTTAGAAACTATGTTTGAAGTCAAGTCTGTTTTTGTGTTTTCTGTGGATGTGAGTGATTCAGCAAACCTAACTTTCTTGTCCTTTTTCCTCGGTGTGACCGCAACTAATTGAGGATCAAAATTATTGATGCTAGGGCAAGTCCTACTTATGTGTGAAAGCAATTCTTGAATGACTTTGGTATACTAAAGGCAGGACTCTAATGTGAATCTTGAGGATAATTCACTTTTACATTTCGACTATATCCCTAAGGACGAAAGCTTCTTCCTAAGTGTGCTTAATATAGGAGGAGTGAGCAGTCCTTTTATTCAACAATATGGGCGTGATTGGTTCCACATTATCCTTAAACACTTTTGGATCAACAGAGTGGGTCTCAATAGCCTCCTTATATAAGCTTTTCTTAAAGTTTCCTTAAATCAGTTTTTTAGGGCTGCTTTTGAACCAAACCTTGTTCCTGAAGTTTTGCATTTAAATCAGAAATTTCCCCAGACTTTATATTGACTTGTTTGATTAACGCATCACATTGTTCTTTTGATTGAACACGTTTTGGTTTAATCGAGTCATAACCGGTTTGCTTATATGTCTGTTTTCATTGCTCATTCTCAGCAATCAAGTTTTGTCACTATTGGTTCCAATTCATGTTAAGAGTCTCAATTTCTTCCATGTCCCATTTTGATTTTTACTATCATCCACATTCCTTTTAAAGACTTATTTGTTGTTTCACTAACATATGACTGGTCTTTCTCTTGAGGGATTGAGCTCTTCAATTCACTTATTTAAACAACTTGAGTAAACTTGGAGCATTCTGGGATCTAAAACCACTGTTTGTCTGTTGAAAAATTTCTTGATTATAAGTTGAGAATCAGCTTCCAAAGTGATGCAATGTTTTTCAAGAGTTGTAAAACTCTTACAAAGTTTATCGTAAGTTTCTTTATCAACAACATCCTTTTTGTTGAGAAGCTCAGTCTTGAGTTCGAGACACTTTTGACATTCATTCACAGTTTCACAACCATCAGTCACAGGACAAATTCACACAGGTTTTACAATATCATGATCAATGGCTTGTGAAAAGAGTACGTTTCATTTTCACTCAGAACTTTGTTCATTTTAACTTTGAAAGTTTGGACTCCAAAGCGATGATGTTTCGACAGCCTGTTCCATTTGATAAAAAGCAGTTTGGGAAATCGCAAGTTCATCAACCAAGTATTGATTGAAGTTAGTTGAAGATATCCTTTTAATTCTTTTATAAACCAGAAATAATTTCATCTCCGAAAAAACAAGCCTTTGTATGTTCATAACCCAAGTGCCCCTCAATGATAGCGGTGGCAGTGGTTCTTTGTTTGTCAACTGGATCAAAAGCCATTAAGATGGTGTTTAAGCTCTTTCAAGCTAGTATTCACCATACTCACTTTAGGAAGTTCTTTTGGAACCTCAACTTTGTTAGTTGTGGAAGAAGGAGATGGGTCTAAAGGTGGGACCAAAGTCGCTTTCCAATAGGCATGTTCACTATATAAATCAGATTGTCGAACAAATCGTTTGTTGTAATCGTTATTAAGAACAACATAATTAATGGGTTTAGTGTTCACTTTATGTTTTACAACCATTAGATCTTGTTCTTTCAAAAGCATTTTTGAATGGACTCTATTCGCTAAGCTTTAATGTTCATCAGATTCAGGAATCAACATTAGCAAAACCATTTTAAGAATTGACATTCCCGTCATACAGTTTTTGGCTTTAACTCCCGGACTATTTCTTCAGATAGAATGGTTTTTCAAAAACCATAGCTTGTTTCAGTGGAATGTTCATAACAAATTTTGGATTTAGCATCATATGAACCAGTTTGCTCAGATTGACCTCTTTTGAAATGATATTATCAGTTGCTTAATTTTTCTTTTTCTAAAGCAATTTCTCTATCATATTGTTGTTTTCTCCATTTTTTAAATTTCATTTTTGAGATCCAGTAATGTTTTCATTAAAGGAATCCTTTTCTTGCAACTGTTCAGAAGGAGTTTGCTTAAGCGTTCAATCTCGCATTCTTTTCATTTAATCCTGAAAATCTGTTCTCAAAAATGTTTGCATTTCTTTAAAATACTTTTAAACCTCTTCCTTGTTATCTGTCAAGCTCGTTTGTCAAAGCTTTATTTGCCACTTTATATTACAGATTAACATTGGTGCAGTTCATCACTTGGGTATTTAATTATTCAAACATAGATAATATCAGGACATCTTGTTGAGCAGAAGAGTTAGAATTCTGGGCAGTTTCATGTTGTGTTTCACTCAGATACTAAGAATAAGGAATGATATTGCTATCACGGGTTATTTCAAGTTTTTGTTGATTCATTCATTAGTCTGTTAGAAAAGACGTCCTTATCTGCTCACTTTGATTTATTTAAATCCATAGGGTCAGATTATCTGGATTGTGTACCTCAGTGAGTGCATCCGAGCCATTCCTGGAAAGATTCACCATGAGAGCAATCTTGGCTGGAGTTAAGTTCATTCCAATCAGAGTCATAGGCATCCAGATCATCGGCTTGATAAGCAGCATTGTGGTTATGACAGTATGAGAGGTTTGAGGTGTCAAGAAGTTCCCTGGATCGCAAACAATGCTATTTCTTCCTTTGTTAAAAACTTGGTCCACTTGCATGAGCTGAAACACAGCAACCCTTTATCTGTGAACCTCGTATCATTCCTTTTTTCTTGGGATTAGTGCACTGCTTGGAAATTTGTGACCCTCCCTTTGCAATTGTAACAGATGACAAATCCATTGTTTCCCTGTGTTGCTCTCACTTGCTCCGGAGTGTATTTTCTCGTTGTTCCCAGCAGCCATAAGTTTGTTTGTCTCCCTGAACAGGTTGACCACAGTTTACTTTTCATCATAGATGGTAGCTTGTTGACAAGGGTTTGACGAAGTCCTTAGCTGATTGTTGGTAGTAGGATACCGGGATGTGACAACAGCAGTTAAGAATGACATCATGTGATTGATCGCATCAATTGGATCATCCCCTTTCTGGAACACTGGAACAATTAGACCAGAGTCTGGTTGGGAAAATTGAGATTGTTGATGTTGGTAAGTTATGGGAGCATATTCTAATTGTGGGATGGAAGATTGTGGAGAATAAACGTTGTGGTGAACTGAGGGTTGGTACTCATTTAATGGATAAGTGATTGAAAGAGGTATTGATTGACTGGTTGTAAATTGTTGAGTCTGATGAGGTGTTACAAACTGTGAAGACGGGTATGGTGAAACATGATGTTGAGGTTGAGAGTTTGGGTAAGGGTGTAGATGAGATTGATAAGCCGACTGAGTTAACTGGTGAGATGCAACTAAAGCAAGAGGATCGGAATTACGTTCATGCATCAAACGAACTTCATTTGCATGTCTTTCATGTTGTTGCAGGTAAGCATGAAGCTGATCAACATTGGTAGTATGCAAGTCTTTGACCAATTTAACATCAGTAACAAATTTGCTCCATTCATCAGGAAGAGTGTTTAAAAACTTGGTATTAACTTAAAATTGCTCCAGTGGCATCTTGTAGATGTTCATATCATTGAGTAGCAGAGTGAACCTCAAGTAGTACTCGTGTAACGACTCTCCTTTCTTGTAAGTGAACTTATCGAATTCATCATACAGCTTGCACTCTCGTTCTTGTTTCGTTAACGACGTTCCTTGCATTAGTAGTTTAATCTTCTCCCAAAGATCTTTTGCTACACGGTGTTGACTCACAAGAGCATAGATTTCAGTTGGAAGGCCTTGGAGAATGATGTTTATTGCTTTGATGTCACAATCAGCTTGAATGGCTTCAGCGGGAGTGAGTTCAGTATATTCCTTAAGTCTTGTTACACCATCCACAGTGATTGATGGCCAAACGAGTGGACCTTTTTCAACAGAGGCAAGAATCATTCTTCCATGAGGTCTATTCAACATATACAGTTCCATTCGGCTCTTCCAAGAATCATACAAGTGTTTTTCAAGCATTGGTGGTTTGTTGTCTCCTCCTGAAAGAAGTGACTTATCGGCAAGAGTCGTCATTGTGGTATCAAAAAGATTACAAATTGATCGATCGGTGGTAGAAAGAAATTGTGTTTGGTTATGTGATTGTTGAGTCTTGAAATGAAACTACACGGGATTTTACAATTCTCGACAAAACCGGGAAAACAAGTTAATGTTTCACGGGATTTTACAAGTCAAAGAAATAACCGTATAATTTAGAAATTTGAGTTAGTGTGTCTTAAATGGAATTGACTAGTTCGGTTGACAAAGAAATTGCCTAGATCGGTTGTCTTGTTCGGTTGACAAAGGGACAAACTAGTTCGGTCCACTTGTTCGGTTGACAAAGAGTTAAACTAGATCGGTTCAGCTGGTTCGGCTATGCTTGTTCGGTTATCTAGTTCGGTTGTCAAACAAATACGCTAGTTCGGCTCCGCTTGAGTAAACCTCGTTCGGTTCTAGTTTCGATTAACTCGTTCGGTTCTAACTGTGAAACCTCGTTCGGTTCTAACTAGTGAGCACTCGTTCGGTTCCAACTGACAGGAGTCTAGTTCGGTTCCAACACAGATGAACTAGTTCGGTTCTTAAAACAGACAACTCGTTCGGTTGTCAAAACTCAAAAAGACACATTTTTGAATGGTTTTTAGCAAAAAATTCTTGTAACTAGTGTATAACCCTATAGGAACAATAAAAATGAAAACTTATAGGTTTTTGCACAAAAAATTTTGAATCAAAAAATTTTGTTCTTTATAAGGATTTTGAACACAAATCACAAGACAAACACAAAAACAAAACACACCACTCCATGGCTCTTGATACCAATTGAAGAAACATGTAATCTTATGATCAATCCAAGAATAAGAGTGAGATGTGGGTTTTGATGTTAGAGAGAATGGATGGAAAATGGATGAATTGTATTAAGATGGAATATGGAAAAATGGAACAACCAACAACAACCTCTCCAAAGCTAGGAGAGGTCCTTATATACTACCTATTGTGGCCGGCCCATGGGTTCTAATGGGCTTTCCATGGGTCTTGGGCCGGACTAGATTACTAATCTAATCATTACATAAACTACGAGCTAAGACTATTACAACTTGGAAGTGACCGACACTTTTTGTGTTTCCAACACTAGTATATAATTTCCGTGCTTTTAATTACGAGGTCTGATTGATTGTGTCATAAATCACCTTTAAAGAGTAAGTTAAATGCCCCCGATATTACTATGAGCTTGGTAGAAAAGTTCATTTGCTTGAGGACAAGCAATTCCCAAGTGTAGGGGTATTTGATGAGGTGTCATTTAATACACTTTTTTAAGGTCATCTAACCCCCTAAATAATGTAAATATGCTCAAAATACGTGTTTAATCGTTTATTTTTGTATTTTTAGCACTTGGATGGTATTGGAGGAAATATATGTGACTTGGGCTCATTTTGGGAAGAAACCGACGAGATTACAACTCTACACCAAAGTAGATGAAAAAAAGTTATATCACTAGTACAAATCTGAGATTTCGTCACACATGCTGTTTTTTGAACGACCACACAGTCAGATATTTATGTGACTAAATGTACCAGGATAAAATAAACAGCCACACTTGAACTCATTTTGTGTGACCATTTCAGAATTTTATTGTCACACATTTGAATATTTATGTGACTAGACTTAACTGGTAATTTTTTGTTGATTATTTAGTCACTTATAATTTGGGACATGTGACAGATACAAATAAGTTTGAAACATTAGTCACACTATATATATACATATGTGACAAATATATGTCACACAATTGAACAGTGTGACCAAAATCCATATATGGTCACATGAAGTAATTGTGTATGTGGCTAAATCATATAGTCAAGTTTGTCACACATTATTTAAAAGTGACTGCTATTTTTTGCTGAATATTTAGCCACATATGAATTTGAAATGTGTGACAACTGAAAAGTAAGTTTGAAGCATTAGTCACGATATACATTTAAAAGTGACAAATATATGAGATTTGGTCACACATTATTGTGACTAAATATATTCCACCAATAAACTTTGTCACACATTATTTTTCCCAAAAAATCACATCCTTATATTTTCCCCCAAAAATCACCGCCTTATATTTTCATCACATCCCGCTTAATTTTTCCCCAAAAATCAAAACCACAACTTTACTTGTCCTTCCATATTTTTCATCTATTCAGCCACACTTATTTTTCCCCTAAAATTTCCCCAAAATCAAAATCACATCTTCTTTCATCTTCATCACTAACTACATACCATCTTATTATGTAGTTACATCCTCGAACACATTTTTACGAACTAAAAGCTAACACCATTCACCATCATTGGTCCTGATTTAAAGGTTTTTATTCTATAAATAAGGTACTCTAATATGTTATATCTACAATTAAGGTGTTCATGGTGGAATTGGTGGAATTATAGTCTAAATACTTGTAACAAAGGGTATGTTTGTGATTATATTCATGGGGGTTCTCTCTTCATATACTAATAAGTAAATTGAGGGGGCGTTTGGTTCGCAGAGATGATTATGTTAGGTGGCTAATATAACAAAGGGTATGTTTGTGATTTTTTTGGGGGGATTGTTTATCTAAACTGTATTTAACTTTTTATTCGTTACCTGTAAGTAGTTTTAGAGTGTCTTTTTGGCTTGTTTATTTTGAATTATATAAGTAAGTATTGAAGAATAAGCTATCCCAAACACCCCATCAGTTTAAAGGAAGCCTGAACAATAGTTTATTGTAGTACAAGTCATCTATTTTATAAGATGCATTTTGTTTTTATATTGGTGTTGATTTGACTGTAAAAGATTTCAATAAACTACATGCGAATAAGTGACCGCGTTCATTTATTGTAGTACAAGTCATCTATTTTATTACGTTAATAACCTAGTGCTGCTTGCATATTGATTTGTAGTTAGCATTACAAAAGAATGAAATGACTCTATTAGATGTAGTATGATATAAGTTATTGGAAATATGTTTTCATTATAAAGTGCTTAAGAGTCCTATTTATCAAAGGGTATGTCCCACTAACTGAGTTTGCTGAGCTGAGTTGGTGGTCGCCATAATTAAACACCTTGGTTACAAAGGATAATCAGTTACTAAATTTTCAAGGAACGTCAAAGGGCTTATGTAATGCTTCTAAATGCATGAAATGAGATGTCACACTATCTATGGTTAAAGTAATTATAACGAGTAATGGAAAGCCACAAACAGGGCACATGATAAAAAATTGGTTTGGTAAATTATAATAATATGTAATGTTGAAGATAAGTGGCATGCACTAATGCTGCATGTATGTCTTACTGCATACTTCCATCTTAAATCCTAGTCCTGGTGTGATAGCAGTATGGAAAAGTAGGCATATAGCATTAGGACACGAGTTATTAAGACAACTAGTACTAGACAGTAAAGTAACAATTAGTTTATTACAATAAAGATATGCATGTTATTTCAGTGATGAAATTCATTGACCCATTCATTAACAATTATAGTAGTAAATTACAGTTTAGATGCTTAATTTGAAATACCACATACAAAGGAGACTCATGCCAACTTAAGCTTTTTCAATAATTGTGAATCCACCCAAGTTATAACAGTTAATCAAAAAGTTACTATGAGAAGCATAGCTGCTGAAACTGTGTGCTTGATTATTTACAAGATGGGGTTTTGTCAAATGGTTGATCAAATTTTATTATGATTTTTTCTAATGGCATGTCATATATACTACAGATTAGAGATATAGTGTTGTACTCCCAGAAAAATTGAAGTCTGGAAAATTGAATGTATACAGGTCATTAGCTAAATTCTATCAAAGTCAATAATTCAAAAACTTTTCAATATATTTTTGTGTTAATTTAACCATCTCTTGCAAAACTTTATTCCTGGCAGATCTGCACGTTCTCCATTGAAGCTAGTAACCAGATTTCCTGACCATACCGAGATTGAAACATTACATGACAACTTTGTGTGAGCATCTCAAATGTTCTTGTACTTGAATTAGAAACTTGCATCGGATAAGTTGATCCTCCTGCTATTTCTTATAGTAATTATCACATCAGGGTTCACATCAAACTATTTTATGTTTTCAGACATGCAGTTGATACATACCCAGATTACAAGTACTTGGGCTCACGTGTACGAGTAGATGGGACTGTTGGAGAGTAAGTCTCCTGTTATTTTGAATGAGTCAAATAAACAAATTGGACTAAAAGGGAAACGGGTTGAAAGTGTCATAAAGTGTAATTTTGATGCACAGTCTCCTAAATACTTTTATTTGGAGATTTAGACTACGTGGTATTATTTTAATACTCTTGGTTTCTATAATAATAATTAATGCGTCAAGTATATATAGAAGAAAGACTCAGTAGTCTCCAAGTGATTATTTCAAGTTTTTTGAGAAAATGGACAAAAACGTGTTTGCGGGTCAACAAGACCCGGTCCTACCTATTTTGACCCATCCTAAAAACATACCTTTTCAACATGGATCAGGTTTAACCCACTACCCAACCCGTCATCTTGCCACCTGTGGTCAGTTTACATTTTTTTTTAATGACATTTTATTAGGAGAAACTAGCAAAGAGCTAGACAATTACAAAGACACAAGATGAGGGTTTTTTAACCAATCAACCCAACTAAACGACACTTTACATCTAAAACAACTCCAATAATGAGAATACAAAACTACGTCGTCAAAGATAGTCGCCTTAGAGGGAGAATCCGCGCCAAAAACACACTTGTTACGGAAAGACCAGATAAACCACCACGACTCAAAACACGCCCCTTGCAACAACCTTTTATGCTTACTAGGCATCCTAAGATTATCAATCCAAGAAGTCCATTCATCGAACGAATTCACATCCAAGAAGTCCACATTCCACCAACGACAAATCTTACGAAAAATATCTTTGGCAAAATGGCACTCGAAGAACAAATGTCTCGATGACTCCGTCACTCTATCACAGATGGGACATAGAATAGATGAAATATCTATACCTCTACGGGATAAATTAAGACGAGTAGGCAAACAATCCAAACTCACCTTCCCTGCATGAACGTTAACCTTAATTGGCACCGCTTTGATCCATCGAGTTTGAGTAGCCACAACCGAAAGTCTAATATCATCAATTACCTTTCTAACCGACGCTACCGTAAATTCCCCCGAACCATCTAAAGACCAATACCACCTATCAGACGCAACACCAAGGACCACACCTTCAATGTAAGCCATCAGGTCCACCATCTAAGGCTAAAAAAGATTGGGTAAAGGAGTTATGCGTTTCAAATA
>BQNB010044789.1:0-44672 GCA_026074375.1 Tanacetum coccineum | reverse complement strand
ACATAAGGACCCCTAAAGTATACATGATTTAAGTAAAATACTACACGGAACCAACTTGAACGTTATAACGTTAGCAATATAAATGTTTACATAATTGAGAGATAGTTAATGTTGTTGCCACATATTCAAATGCATTGCTCATGTATATCATGTTTAACTCATTATGTATTAATATAAGTGTTTTAAAACCCGGGTTGACCCGGTTGATGGAACCGTAAACCGGTTGGGTGACCACAAACCGGATTTTGCCGAAAAATCCGGTTGACTCGTGACCCAGTAGCTCGACCAGGTCAATTAAAAATTGGTTTTTAAACAATGATTAATATCCATTAATATTTTGGTTAAAATTTTGTTGGATGAAAGATTTACCTTTTTTTAACTCACATGAGTGTCGATATTGATGTTGATGTTGTTGTTCAAATTTATCTATTAATATCATGTTGTACACAATATGCGAGTTTAATATTTTTTTCTAATATTCTTATATAAACTTCATGTTGATTTTATATATGATGTATATATAAGTATAAAGTATAGAATGTAAAAAGTCGAAGAGGGTATTTGTTTATTTTCTAAAGTTATTAAAAAATATGAAAGATTATAAGTTTCATTTAACTCAATATAATTTATTTAAAATTCAACCAATAAAGTTTTAGTAGTTACCTCATCTTTTTTTAAGTTTTTTATTTTTACAAATTTGATACCTATAAAAACGAAACTACCCTCGCGACGAGAATTAAATCATCTTCTATAGAGGGCACTTCTATTATACTTTCGACGAACTTTTTTTTTTCGATTTTTTTTTTCAATCACGTCTATGATAAAATCACATGAGATTTGTATCACAAGCTCATGTGATTTCAAAAAAAATCCCTATGAGATTTTTTCTGACGTGATGTAGATTGAAAAAAAATAATTCGAAAAAAGTTCGCGCGAAAAGTATATATAATGTGTATGCCTTCTTATAGAAAAGATAAAAAAAATACTCGTCGCGATGGTGTATTTTTTTTCGTTAAACGATTTATCGTTTGCTAGATATTTGAGTTTTAAGAAAAAGGTGTGATACTTTCGACGAACTTTTCAATCACGTCTGAAAAAATCACATGAGATTTGTATCACAATCTCATGTGATTTGTGATACAAATCGCATGTGATTTTTTAAGACGTGATTGAAAAAAAATAATTCGAAAAAAAAGTTCGTCGAAAAATCAGTCTGAAAAAAAAAAAAAAAAAATAAAATTAAAAAATAAAAATATCACATGAGCATTTGTTTCACAATTTATGTGATTTCATAAATCACGTGTGATTTGTGATACAACTACTATGTGATCTTTCAAGACTGTGATTGAAAAAAAAATCAAAAAAAGTAGTTCGTCGACGTGAAAATGTGGATATAGAAGTGCCCTCTATAGAAAGATAAAAAATTACTCGTTGCGATACTTTCGACGAACTTTTTTTCCGTTTTTTTTTTCAATCACGTCTGAAAAAATCACATGAGATTTGTATCACAATCTCATGTGATTTCAAAAAATCCCATGAGATTTTTTTGACGTGATTGAAAAAAAAATTCGAAAAAAGTTCGTCGAAAGAGTATATTTAAGGTGTCCTCCTCTATGAAGAAAGATAAAAATATACTCGTCGCGCAGTGTATTTTTTTTCGTTTAACGATTTATAGTTTGCTGATATTTGAGTTTTAAGAAAAGATGAGAAAGTAGATGATGAAAACTGAATGGATAGGAATTAACCAATTTATATTTGTTTTTTTTTTGCCTTGTTTTTTTTTGAGGTTCCTCAACTCATAAAATATAAAGTCCGGAAGGTATAATGTCTAAGAGGGTATTTGTTTATTTTCTAAAGTTATTAAAAAATATGAAAGATTATAAGTTTCACTTAACTCAATATGATTTATTTAAAATTCAACCAATAAAGTTTTAGTAGTTACCTCATCTTTTTTTAAGTTTTTTATTTTTACAAATTTGATACCTATATTTTTTATGTCTTTTTTTAATCCATTAAAATTCCCCACCACTTTTTTTAATTTTGATCAAAATTGATTTTATTGACCAATCAGATCGTACGATTTTGCCTACGTGGCAAAATCAAGGTTTCTGATTTGTCCAATTTTTTTCTCTTCAAATTTAATTTGATAAAAAGACTCTAAAATGATGTAATTCTTTTATTATATAAAAGATTTAACAAAATATGTAGTTTTAGAAGTATTTAATAGAATATTTAATTATATTTTTTTCTTTTTCAAAATCATAAATGTTTTAAGGAAAAGGCTAAAATAATATTATTTCCAATACATATACCTAATATAACAGACATGAACCGTCCACAACATTGACATTGTTATTTTCAACTCTTTCACGGTTTGATGGTGGGCTGGTGGCTACGTTACGACTCGGACATCATCAATGGTTCTCAAGAAAAAGAGCACACAAATTTCGGATTATGTAAACATTTTTTAATTTTGGTTCTATCGAGTCACTACAAGCTAGGTGTTGCGTTGCATTTGAGCGAGCAATGTGAACATAGAATGTTTTTGCAACAACTTTGTGATAACTTTTTTTTGGGTGACAGATTCTTTTTAATACATATAAATATATAATAAATATATATAAATATATAATAAATAGGATAATATCAATAATAGTAGTATAGTATTACCGGAAGTATCGGTCTCTTACTTCGTTACCCACAAAGTTCAAAAACTGTACCCGTGGTTCGTTCTTCCCGACGAGGCGTAATGGAAAATCGAGTCGAGGTAGAAAAATGTGCTTGAATGATCAAAAGATTTGATTTGGAATCTATTTTACTAATAAAAGTGCAAAAGAAATAATAAAAGGAAAGCAAACAAAAATGACAATTAAAGATAACGGGTATTATAAAGCGTCCTAAAAAAAACTAAAATTATCAAAAATTTAAACCTTAAAATGATTTTTTAACTTTTATTGTTTGGGAATTATGCTTGAATAATCAAAGATTTGATTTGGAATCTATTTTTACTAATAAAGTGCAAAAATATATATATAAAAAATAACTAAAAGAAAGCAAACAAGAAAGGCAATTAAAGATACGGACTAAAAACATTAACGAGTATTAAAAACACAACTTAAAAACCTAAATTATCAAAATTTAAACCTAAAATGATTTTTTATAACTTTTAATTAACCCTAAGTGACTAAAATGTAAGAATAAAGAAAACTAGACTAAAAACGAGAGCGATTTGAGCTTAAAAACACAGAAAACGTGAACGGGATTCAATCCCGTTCTTTACAAAACCAAATTTTGAAATTTTAACCCTACGAATGAAAATTTATTTTTCCTAGGTCCTAAATGATAAAAGAAAATTTTGAAAAAAAGAATTATATTTTTTTGACTTTTATTTTATTTATTATGAATTAATTATTGTTTTAATGAAAATTAATTATTAGAAATAGCAGACTAAATGCGAAAAATGTGAAAAAATTACAAAAAGTATCTTGACTTATGCTGATTCTAGGAAAAATAAAGTTGGGTTACCAACTTATTGAAATAAACTGGAAATAAGCCCAAAAGGGCTTATAAGCAAATGGGGAAAACCCCCTTATATAATAAATCTTACACAGCTCTACCAGATGGCCCTGCTGGTGCCGGTGGTAGAGCGTGTGTATGCTAAAGCTTTGGTTAAGAGGGGAGGTCTCGGGTTCGAGCCCTGCTCACCCTTGAGACCTCTCTACTCGCATATTTTTTTTTTTTGCAAAAAAACTTTTAAAACAACTTTTTTAATAAGATGAAAATAAGCATTTTTCTTAACTACAACTTTTTATGAAGACTTATAAATAAGCTGGAAAAGCACAAATTAAGCTGACAGAAAACTTAATATAAACTTAAGGCACTAAGAGGCTAATTTTTTGGCTTTTTAAGAACAAATAAGCAAATAAAAAAGCAAAATAAGCAAAAAAAAATAACTAGACAAACCTAATAAGCATAAATAAGCAAAATTAAGCAAAGGAAACTAGCCAAGAACTGAAATACACAAATAAGCTAAGAGACTTAACTTTTTAAAACTAAGTCTACAAAAGGCTAACTGTTTGGCTTTTTATAACAAAATAAGCAAAGGAAAAAAAGCAATTTAAGCAAAAATAGATAACTAAACTAACCTAATAAGCATCTATGAGCAAAAATGAGCAAAGAAAACAACCAGATAAGCACTTGAAAAGCTATAAGCACTTTTGACCAATAAACTATGAAAACAGACTAAGATGGCCCTTTGAGCTTATTTTTAAGCTTTTAAATAGATCCTTATGGATTAATGGCCCATATGCCCTTAAAGATTATCTTATAAACTACAATAAGCAATAATTAAAAGGGAGTTTGAAAAACATCTAAGCTAGGAAAAAGCTAATTGAAAAGGCCTACTCACACTCAGTAGCTACTGATTTATGTTTTCTTTTTAAAGGACAATTGGCTTTTGCAGGCTTAAATTTGAGCTGGTAAATAAGCTTTAAAACATAAAATAAGCATAAGCAGATCAAGTATGGACATCAAAGAACTGATTGAACAAAAATCAAAACTTAAAACTAATAAGAGCTTATCTAATTTAACTGTTGAATGTTAACTTTTTAAAACTTTGAAAAGATAACTAAGCAACTATGACAGATGTAACTTAAAAACAAAATGGCAAAAGCTCCCTTAGACTTAAACTATACTACTGCATTTTTGGACTCAAATAAACATGAAAAGGGAACTAACAAGCACATAGAAAAGATCTAACTATATAAGCTGTTACGACAATTGGAAAATTCACAGATTTAACAAGTGCATACTCAAAACCTTAAATTTAAGATTTAGGCTTTAAAATCTTGATTGAACTAACTCATACACTAAATTTGAGCTAAGGAAAACTTAACTAAGAACCAAATACAAATTTGAAACCAGTTTGACCCATTTTGGGTCTTAACCCAAACACTCCTTTAAAAATAGAAAACAAATTTTAGGCTGAAATCAACTAAAACAAGCATAAGTTAATATCAAATAAGCATAATAAAGACAGAATAAGCATTTAAATAGGAAAATAAACACAAAAATAAGCAGGAATAAGCAAGGCAGAAATAAGCTTAAAAAGAGAAAAAGTAAAATGTACCTTATTCCCTTGCTCAAAATAGGGAATGAATGACCTAATTAGCTCTAACCTACCCAGTTTATTTGAAATAAGCAGTCTAATAACCCATAAGCTCTTCCTTGGTTAGCTTATCTTCCAAAAGCTTGAAAATCCAAATTATAGGTGATGAAACAGATACTTTCATTGAACTTTTAAAAAACCTTTGAATGAGTAAAAAAAATAGTTTCTTATTAGCTTAAAAGAGCTTATGAGAATGACTTGTGAACACAAAATAACTTGAATGCATAAGCTTAAAAGACAAAATTTGAAAACTTGGAAAACTGAAATTTCATTAACTGGAAAAGGATTACAAGGCTTTGAAATGTAAAGACAGAAATTTAAAGACAAAAAACATAAATTAAGACATTAAAAATAAAAGTAAAACTACAACTATACTCCTAGTTAACTAGTTTTTTTTCACTGTATGAAAAACACACAGTTATATAGTCGCCTATGCCCTTTGATGTGTGCTTGTTATGTTTTCTGTGTGAGGAGACCCCAAATCAATCTTATCCATTTATCTTGAGTGGTGCCCAAGCCAAACGATCTCAACCCTTTTTTTCATAGCCAATGAACATTTAAGGGGATTGCCAACATGTCTTTGTCTATTTGTGGAGTGGGGTTGTAGTGTTTTGGAGTGTAGTTGCAGGTGTGGGGTGAAAAGACAATGAACAGTGGGTCATGGTGTTTAGGCGGGAAACATGGAAGAGATGTACAGTACTATAAGCAGGGTGAAGGTTTGTGGAAATGGCAAGAGTAGTGCCTCCATATTGTTTAAGTGTATGATGTTTGCAAGAAAGATCCATGAGTTGTTATAAAGTTTAAAAGATTTGGCAGTTTAAGCCCTTGAGGGTGTATTGAGGGTTTACACTTTCAGTCCTTAAAGGACTAACAGAGTTATTGGTTATAGGGGTCTAACGGCTGTAATCGTTGTTTGGCTAAAGAACACTGGTTTGGTGCCAGTTTTATTCTTCAAAATGGTATTGGCAGCCTTTTTTCTTCATAAATGTTTAAACAGGGTTTACCCGGCCTATAATGGGTACGGGTGGGCCCATTACAACATTTCCTCTCGATTACGGCTTCGGCTTTGACATTGACTTTGCCGCCGAGGTTGACTTTTCTGTTTGACTTTGACCTTTTTTGACATTTTTGACTTTGCGCTCTTTTCATCACCTACTTTCCGTCTCCCAACATCTGTGGCTGCTTTTGTACCGATTTTGGCTTCGAGTTTTTTATTTTTTTTTCCTTTTCTTAGATATCCAGATACAATGCACAATATACAAGTGGGAACCACCTGGTGTTTATGCGAAATAGCCATCGAAACTGTCAAAGAAGCACGAATGTGGAGTAGAGATTACTATGGTAAATATCGCCCAAAATGGAGCAGTGAGTGTTCAAATTCATCATCGCCAAAGGCTCAGTTCAATAAATGTGTCAGAAGCCATATGTTCGAATTACGAACCAAGCGTGATAGTGCTAAAACCCCTATCACAGTCCAACGATTGGTTCACATGCAAAGCTGGGAAGACCGCCATGGCTGCATTAGAATGAACGCCCCGCCAAGATACGAAATTCCTCACACTATGTATAAAGAGAACACATCATGTACAATAGCCTGCCATGACCTACAAAGCCGGGAAGACCGTCATGGCTGCATTAGTATAAACGTCCCGCCAAGATACGAAAATCCTCACACTTCGTATGGCACACAAATATTAATACATTGTACTAAAAAGCAACCTTTCAACAGTTGGTGTTTCATTTTTTATCCCTCTCCCACTTCAATATTATCTACCCTTAACTACTGAATCACTATGAGACAAAGAAGAATTCAACCCGCGTTGGATGCAAACCCGAATTCGACATGCCTTGCCAACACATAGGTTGCTTTCACTATTGATTAGCTGCAAACATGAGTTCGTCATGTCTCGCCAACACATAGGTATCTTCTACTATTGATGATTTCAATAGCAATTGGATTTTCGGATTAGCAAATCTTCCACAAAGTACAAAGGGCGCCTTCAAGTATACTAACCTATCATTCCATGCATGTGAAGTCCGACCCGTACTGCCCCGTCAAGACACATATCGCTCTGACCCAACATATTTTAGCAGCATAATCATATTTAAATCAGGACACGACTTATAAGCTTAAGGGTAAACACTCTAGGCAGTTATTCGAGAATATAAAAAACGACAAAATCTGCAAGTTTCAAACTTCTCGAATAGCTGCCTAAAGTGTTTAAAGATACACATCTAAGCCTCTAAGGTTCTCTCCCACTTCATCTACCTTGCATAATAAGCTCAGACATGTGGCCAATCAAAAAAAGAGAATACATCCGCCATAACTGCAAATTTAATAATTTTCCTTGCCGAGATGCGAACAATCACACAAGTGTCACTTCACACGCCTATTCCCGTTTAAGCCATATTTTATACCACCCACTACCATCTCATTCATACATATTCAAGAAAAATATAATCTTGATGTGCTATTTGAGTGACATACCAAATAAAAGGGATTCGGATGCGGCATGGCTGCAAACATGTAACACCCCCAAAATTCGAAACGCAGTGGCAAGGCAACATGGGGTGCTACTTCATAGTCACAAAGTACAAGTCACTGAAAACGACCTCAAAATGAGACGTTTTAAAATACATTTCAAAATGTTTCATATTCGATACATTAAAACACCAGAGTTTGCAAACAGGTCCTAATAGTGTCAAAATAACATAAGTGTTCAAACATGACAAAATGTTTAGTTAAAATTTTCATCGAATTTAATAATAGAAATTCTTTACAACACATTATTTTCAAAAGAAATTTTATTGATGTATAAAATGAAGAGTCTCCTAAATACATATCCGTGCGGCTTCCCTCCGAGCAAAATACCTGAAAACCTGAGATAAAACATGCTAAAAAGTCAACAGAATTGTTGAGTGAATTCATAGGTTTTAATCATATAACAATGATTAAGTAAATCGAGTAATGTTATTGTAATCAAATAGTTTAGTGGACCACAAGATTTAGTAGTGTAGACAAGAGAAATAAATTTAACAAGTCTATAAGTAACATATATTATTGCACTGGGCTCATGACCCCAAAACCTTAATTGTCAGTGCCCCAAAACAAATTATAGGGTATCTGCCAAAACAGCTTACAAGTTCCTCAAATGTTAAATGCACAATGGCCAACTTGTGACCAGAATTTCCAATTAGGGATTGTCAGTCCCGATAGATCTACCCATAACACTCACGCTTACTACATTAGTAATTAACGGTTTATGATTAAAAAGGGGGACTTAAGTGGCATAGTGGTAACTTAGGCAATATTATTCAGGCAATAATTTGGATATCATATAATTTAAAAATCACTTGTGTCCAAAGTAAAACAAGCATGTAATCTCACCCCGTAGAGTTTGTAAAACCAGTAAGTAGTAAAAAGGGGGCTATGAACTCACCTTGAGCGAAACGACAAAATCAACAATATAAGTTGAATTAAGGCAAGTAATCCTAAGAGCAACCTAAAAATAAACGACGTGACTTAGAAAAATAAACAACTAACACTCACACAAATGAAAATGAAATAAAATAAAAATTATATAAAACGTTTTTTAACCGGTACAAGTATGGCATTGCGTCCTAAATTTATAGGTCAAAGTTACTCAAAATACAACTCTTAATCTGAATTAATATCACTTCTAAGACATGACTTAAGTTTACATCTTAACCAATAATTTCTACTAGTGCCCACGCTAGTTTTACGTCTAATTATTTCTTTATTTACCAAAATTCTAAAATTTACCCATCTTAGAAAGTGCATAATTCAAAATCAGTAATTGATAAAAATATGAGGTTTTAGTGTACAGAAAGCCTTACGAGTCTATTTTCCATAAATGTGGGGCCTACTAACCAAAAAGTTTTTAAACATGGGTGAAATTACTAATTTACCCTTCATTACAAGTGCAGGTTATTTTTTGAAATTTATTGCTTCGCCATTTCTAGTATATCTCCTAAACTGGACATCCGATGAGGATGAAACACACGACCAAATTTAAGTTGACTCAATACCTAGAAGCTATAGTTTTACTAGATTGGGTGTTGGTATACAAAATTTTGAACTTATTAAGGTTTCAAATTCATGTTGCGCAATCTAACCCGTTTTAGTAGAATGATGATTTCTCACCCATCTAAAATAGTTATCGCTCCATACAAACGGATATGTGGACTTTAGATATATACCTAGGTCACCATTAATTTTCCCAGAACTCCCCAAGCCAAAAATCTTTCTATACTCACTAATCTATCTAACTTTTCAAAACAGTCCCACAGCAAGTGTGACAAACTTTTGTAGCTTACGCAAACGGATGCATTTTGAAATCTACGAATGCTATTAAAGTGAGACCAGTTAGAGGTAGTACCTATAAGTGTCCTCTACAGGTGACATGATTTCTTTTCAAATATTTTGCAAAAAAACATGGAGTTAAGCTCCATTTCCAAACACTAGGTCTGATTCGATTAGTTTTAGTAAATCGGCCATTACTCCCTCATCCGGAGGAGATAAAAATTCATCCAACTCACCACATGTACCTTAAACCTTTATCAACAACCCTGTTACCTTTCCCAGACCTCTATAAGACAAAAATATTTCACAAAACAACTGTTTAGCTTCAGACTAAAAACAGTACCCAAAAAACTTTTCAATCAATCCAGACACTATTTTAATTTCTCTAAAACCTTATGCAATGCCATACCTAATTATTGAACACAATCATAAACCCAAAAACACAAAAATTTCCAGAATCAATGATTAAAATGCATGGACAAAAACTATCAAAAAAATCAAGAATCAAAGATTAAAGACTTACAAAGGATGATCAACTAGTGATTAAAAACACAAGAAACCCATCCTTGATAAGGGCTGATTTTCGGACCCAATTAGCACCTAGACCAAAATCAAGTTTTCTTCTAACCCTTCCTTATACAATGAATTACTTGATTTATCTAAACCCTAATCAAAGCTTCATGAGAAAACACCAAGAAATACTTCAAATCTTCAATAAATCAAACCAAACTCTTATGGACCCCAACTTTGATGTTCTAGTGTAGAAAATCTTAATAAAAATTTTGTATGGGTGGTGGTGTGGTGGTGATTTCATGGCAGCAAG
Organism: Tanacetum coccineum; assembly: GCA_026074375.1. Taxonomy (NCBI): domain Eukaryota; kingdom Viridiplantae; phylum Streptophyta; class Magnoliopsida; order Asterales; family Asteraceae; genus Tanacetum; species Tanacetum coccineum. Next base: position 34,358 of record BQNB010044789.1, on the reverse strand, counting down.
GAGGGGGAAGGGTAGGATCTTAAATTTCATAAGAAAAATGGGTGAGATGTGTGTGTGAAAATAATGGTGGAAAAGAAAGGAGGCCCCAGCCCCCCCCATCCAACACCACCTTAATGATATGAATAGATGAAGTCTATTAAAGTGTCTAATCATTTTGATTGGTGTAAATAGGGGGTGGGGGGCATAAGGTCCGGTTTTGGAGTCCCTAGGGGGAGGGAAAATGTGAAAAAAAATTATTTTTATTTGGTGTATAATCATTGTGCATTGTGTATAATTAAAAGTGTAAGTTTATTTAGTTAATGTATAAGGTTTAAGTGTGAAAATGGAAAATGTGTAACTGTAAAGGTAGAAATGTATAAAGTGTATAATTGGAGGTATAATAATAGTAAATTTATATACTTATATGATCTTGAAGTGTTTTTAGTCCGTTATTAAAAGCATAAGTGCAAAAACGCAAAAGTTAACGAAATATCGGGTTTACCGGGAAACTTACAAGTTATAATGAATTAAGTGACCTAAGTACATAAAAGTGAATGTATTATGTTTATTTATGATTATTAACATTGTTTTAATGACCTTTGAGCATATCGTTAGTTGCTATGATGTTTTCCTAAGATCAAACGTAGAAGGCACAGTTCTAGACTAGGGCTCCCAAAAATAAAAAGGTTATGCTCAAAATGACCCAAATAATTTATAAATGAAATCAATGAAATTCAAATATGACATGGATGGTATGCAACACTAACGGTTGTTAGCTTGGATTTTTGACAGTTGTCACAGTTTTCCCCCGTTAAGAGAATTTCGTCTCGAAATTCATCTTGTTTGTACTCTGACGACACATACACGGAAGTGCGTTATAGGATTGTACTGAGTTCCACGCGACAGTTTTAAATTTGTTATAGCTCGCTTGATCTGGATGACTGTGCACCTTGTACCGTTCTTATGTTAGTGTCCCAATTCTTAGCTTTATCTTCAGATTAAGTGTCAAAACGTTAGTTCGAAGGGTTTAATGAAACATTTTTAAACAAATCGGTAGCAATCGAATATAGAATAAATAAGGGTTAATGCATAAAATGTTTGCAATGTGCATGAAGGTACGGATTAGTGGTTAAAAAAATCCTTAATGAAAAGATTGAATATCTGTACTGATGAGAAAACAAGTGAAAACAAACCAAATTATATGTCCTACGCATGATCAGAGAATTTCATATATCAATATCAAGTAATTATATCAAGTTGATTGGGCGTCGACAATAGATGTGGAAGAAGGGATCTAAATAAATTGTTAACCTTTCAAGGAAGTAAATGGCAATGCAAGTAGGTTATAATGAGTTTGATATTTCAGGATATGAGAATCTAAAAAAAAAGATTAAATATTTTATGAATAAGGTAGCGAACAATCATTAATCAATATAATGAAAGAATAAGTAGATTATGAAAGAAGAATAGTCATAGCATTGCGAAAGGAATAAATGAGAGTATATGAAGAAATAATAAAGATATCGCGAGCATGTAAAATATGAATATGTCAACGGCTTAAGGGAGCATATAAAAGAAAAAATATGTAATAAAATATAGGCAAGGATAAAAAGAATAAATATCAGGAATGATCCGTTTAAACAAATTACGAATAAAAGAAGTAAGAATTTCATTTGTACAAATAATAAGGAAAAAGAATCAATTGACCATAATAATAGGAGGATAGAAGTAGGTGTCAAGAATATTAAAACATAGTAACGGTAAAAAGAAATGAGCGTAAAAAATTATGAAGGACTGTAAAGAGCCATTTATGAAAATTAAACATGCAAACAATGAGAATTTTATATTATTGTTGAAAGAGGCACATATTATAGAGATGTAAATATGTCAAGGATATTAAATAGGATAGAGGAAATAATGGTATAAACATTTATTCATTAAAGAGAGTTAAAACCAAATTGCTAAAACGAGCACATATTAAGGGAATGGCTTATCAAGGATGCTTGTACAAAAAATTAATTATTGAAGGGAGTGGATATTGCGATTTTGGAGAACTATGCCACCAAAAAGACAACTGCCAAAGTTCGACATCTAGCAAGCGACTCATAGCCAAACGTATGGTTGGCATGCTCTTTCGCCTATAACGGAACAAGATCTGAGATTCAGAGAGCGAATCACGCATAAAGACCCCGTAGAAAAACCACGTATAAAGGTACGTCTTTTGACCGATATCATTGGGAAAACACATCAAAGCATAAATCTTCTATGTAGTGTGATTCTCGACCATATAGTTATTGATGACCTTTTATTTAAAAGAAATTCTTTAAAAACTCTCAATGCATTGTTGCCTTGTGATACGGGAGAAAAAGAATAAGACATTAATGAGGCGTGTTCCAAAAGTAGGTGCTCCAAGGCGACACGTACGAGATGACAAATTAACGGTCGTATTCCAATTAGCCGGCAGATTTCTATGCTGTAGGTTACGTGATGCGTTAATGCGTTACAGCGTTATGAAGTTGTGTGTTCAAACTCTGTAGTTCGGATCAGTAAAAAAAAAACCAATGGAGATCGATGAAGTATGTCGAATTTCAATATCGTTGAAAATGGTGTTATGGAAAAAATCATGAGAAGTTTAGAGACCATTGTATCGCTAACAAAATCTTGAGAAGGTTTTAGAGATCATCGTATCACTCACAACGTCTTGAAAATAAATAAGACAATTGTGTCACTCATAATGTCTTAAGAGAAGAATTTTATTATTTATATAAACAACATTTATATAAAAAAAATGTAATGTCACCAGAGAAAGTAGATATAAGTGATCGAAGATAATCAACATTTATATAATTTATTTTTATATAAATAAGTAGCAATACTCTTGAATATAGGCATAAGAGATCGAAAAGAAAGTCAAGTATTATATAATCATTACCCGTATAATATTAATAGTAATGCTCGAGGGAGTAATATAAGGAACCAGGAAGTACGTGCGCACGGATAACCTTGACATGTACTGGAACCTCGAATCGGGAACAGCCTTTTATAAAGGAACCAGTAGCTACTAACCTTAGCTCATATCTTGACTCTGTCAAGAGTCCCTTTAGCCATATTTCCTTCTTTTAAGCCTCGGTAAACGTTATATATCCCGCTTCAGTTGTTGACATAGCCTCCATGTACTGTAAATTAGATTTCAAGCTTCCTGCACATCCCAATATCATCAACCTGTACCCTTTGATTTATCTACCATGAAAGTGATCGATCTTCCCATGGCGTAGTCAAAATCCATAAAAACCTATACATCTGTTTGTAATCCGCGATCAAACTTATCCAACATACCCACATCTACAGATGCTATGTCAAGTCTCGTGCAGACCATCTGATACTCCTAGCTTCCAACCGCATATATTCATGACCATTTACCATTCTTTTCCACATCACAATCCCCTGATAGACTACCCTCCAACGACAGTATGGAGTATCCCTCCAACAAAGTCTGTACCAACTTCCCGTTGTAAAACCTGGACTGTAACACCCTCAGAGTATTACCACTCTGATCCCTAATAATCTCCATACCAAGTACATTTCCCTTTGCTTTATCTAGCAAACCCTTAGTAGCCTAGATCTCAGCCTTGCATCCGCAAGAAAAAACCTTATCATCTATATAGAGAAATATATGTATAAACATACCTGGTGTATACTCCAAGTAATAACCATCGTTGTCATCACTGCATTTCATGCAACCGTTGCTGAGCACATACACAGCTGACCGAGCATCTATATTATCTTTAATCCAACCTTCCACTTGGAAATTACCTCACAAGCAACTGTATTATTAAAGTCAATGACTCATGTGCATAAATCTTCTCCACTGCAGCAACAGCAAAAGCAGCCTCATTACTGTCTTCTCTATACCCGAATAGTTCACATGGTAAGTGTTGATCCCTATCACATGGTAATTGATAGTCCATCAAATCTTGAGTTTGTACTTCTTGTAAACCAGCTCCTTGATCAACATGCTCCTGAGGTTTCACCTTAAATGTATGATCTCCTAGCGGTTCCACCTCAAACTCAAATCCATGCAACACCTGCATTAAACTCGTACCTACACCAGAACCAATGAAAGTTTTCTTGTATTCCCCACTCTCACTGAAACCCATATTCTTGTAAAGCACACCTTTGAAGTAACGACATTTAACCTCCAAAGCTTATTACCCACTATACATTTGTGGTATCCTAGGAATATGCACTTGACCTTAACCGGTTCAAGCATCCCTTGCTAATACTAGCAAGCCAACCAAAAAACCTCAATATATCTATAGGCTTCTTGAATCCAATCGCTGATGATAGTGACCTATTCACTAGATATGTAGACCTGGTTGTATCCTATGCCCAAAAAACCTTAGACAGACTAGACTGAATCAAAAAACAACGTACCTTAGCAAAGAGTGTCACGTTTGTCTCATCAACCAACCCATTCTGTTGTTGTATCCCTGCAACACCCAAATTTTTGGCGAACCTACTCTTCATACATTGTTGTGTTGACCTCTGATTATAAAAATTAAGAACATTACCCATCTTGTTCTTCCACCCAGTCTGATATTCTTTTTCCTGCTCCTTTACCAAGAAGTCCGTGTTTGTCTTCTCTTCAGGTTGCTTGTCCTCCAACCGTCTTTGAGCCACTGCAGTATCATTGTTACTAACCTAAAAAACCTCAGCTTCACGATCCCCTTGAGCTCCTTGCAGTTCCACCTCAAACCAAACACGTTTTTCATCATGTACTTCATGGACTCCTGTTTCAACACCAGGACCAAGTTGTTTGAACCCAACTTGTTTTGAACCTCCATGTTTTTGTACAATATTCCCATCGAGCTTTTCGATGTTTAACCTAGTATTCATACTATCCATTCTTCTTTAACCTTGCTACAAACCTTGTCAGTTGCTTTTTAACCAACTTTACCGACAAGTCTCACAAGACGTGTGTTAACCTCAAACCTTGTCAGTTGCTTTTTAACCAACTTTATCGACAAGTCTCACAAGCCGTGTGTTAACCCCGCTTTCTTGTAAAGATTGATCTACTAACCTTTAGAAAACCCTAAAGCTTCGATCTTTCCGTCTCAAGTCTCAACCTTGATATACCTTGTACTCTAAGTAATCACTTTTTCTTAAATCCCAAAACAAAGCTAAGCCTTACTTGTTTTCCAAGAATCACCAAGAGTTGATTACCAAGAAATTGTTTAAAGTAAATCTTTTAACCATTTGCTAACCGTTTAAGCTTTTGTGAATTTACCTACACAAAACATGATGTAGCAAAGTAACATGTTTGTAAAAAAAACCTTGCTTTATCGATATAACCCTAAGAATAAACCTTCTTGGATATTGATCAAACCAAGAAACCCTTCAAAAAACAAAACCCCTTCCTAATCAAATATCGATTAAACCTTGGAAATCAGACCATCCAATCAAATCGATAACCCTTTATTCAAGAAAGTACCTGACGCTTTTTGAAGTAACCCTTGCTGTGCTTTTATTTTTGCAAAACAATTTCTTGTAACCTAAGAAACCTTGCAACCTCGACAAGTCTTGGACTTATTCTCTGACCCTTTGTTTATTCTGATAACCTTGTGGTATAAACCTCACAACACCGAATCAAACAAAGTACCTTGTGCAATAACTCCCTTAAGTCTTCCACACCTTGTCGCGGACCCGGACAATCGAAGAACTCAAGAACCTTTACCTGTCGATACCTTTCTGCTCTTTGACGTCAAAAAAAACTCAACACCAAGAACTTTTATTGTCGAGAACCTGGTAGCCCAAACAGAATAGAACTCTCATGTTCCTTCTAGAAAAAAAGAACAACAAAGACCTCTTCTTGATCGATCCTAGTTAACCAGAGAACTTGCGAACCTGAGCTTTGATACCACTTGTAAGATTCGATCACCCTACAACCTGGTTACTAGTGCGGAATAAATCTGATCTTGAAGACGAACACAACCCAGCATATTATGTATGACAGAAAAAGAAAAGATGCACAAGAATATAACCCTCAATATTACATGTTTATTGAGTAAGGAAACGAATAAAGTACAAACTTCCTTCCACACTCACCTCCTTTTATAGAGATGAGGAGGGAGAACAAACAGGTTGAAAGAATAAAAGTATAAAACCCTTCCCCCATCACCTCCTTTTAAAGAGATGAGGGGGGATGGGCTTGGGCCGTAGAAAAACCCTACAACCCTAATATGGCTATAATTAGAGCTAACTTTACACTAAACCCCCTAACCTATTAACTTAAGTGAATACTATATCTAATAATGATGTTTTCCTAAGATCGTGCGTAGAAAGCACAGTTCTAGACTAGGGTTCCCAAAAATAAAAAGGTTATGCTCTAAATGACCCAAATAATTTATAAATGAAATCAATGAAATTTAAATATGAAATAGATGGTATGCAACACTAATGGTTGTTATCTTGGATTTTTTGACGGTTGTCACAATCTTCCCCCGTTAAAAAAATTTCATCCTAAAATTCACCTCGTTTGTACTCCTGACGACGTACACGCGAAGTGCGTTATGGATTCCAATGAGTTCCCGCGGTAGTTCAAGTTTGTATAGCTCTCTTGATCCGGTGACACTGCACCTTGTACCGTATATGTAGTGTCCCAAGTTCTTCAGCTCCTATATTCAAATTATGTGTCAAAACGTGTTCGAAGGGTTCAATAAAACATTTAAACAAGGTAGCAATCGAATATAGAATAAATAAGGGTTAATGCATAAAATGTTTGCAATGTGCAAGAAGGTACGGATTAGTGGTTAGAAAAATCCTTAATGAAAAGATTGAATATCTATACTGATGAGAAAACAAGCGAAAACAACGAATTAATATGTCATACCGATGATCAGAGAAGCATATATCAATATCAAGTACATTATATACCAAGGTTGAAAACTGAATTTGGCGTCGATAATCGATGCAAACGGAGGGATCAAATAAACTGTTAACCTTTCAAGGAAGTGAATGGCAATGCAAGTAGGTTATAATGAGTTTGATATTTCAGGATATGAGAATCTAAAAAAAAGATATTAAATATTTTATGAATAAGGTAGCGAACAATCATTAATCAATATAATGAAAGAATAAGTAGATCATGAAAGAAGAATAGTCATAGCATTGCGAGAGGAATAAATAAGAGTATATGAAGAAACAATAAAGTATATCGCGAGCATGCAAAATATGAATATGTCAATGACTTAAAAGAGCATGTAAAAAGAACATATGTACAAATGTATTAATGATCCAAAGAATAAGTATATAGAGAATGATTTGTATAAACAATTTACGAATTAGGGAAGTATGAAGATTCATTTGTATGAATAATAAGTCAAACAAAGGATCAATTGATCATAATAATGGTATGATAGAAGTATGTGTCAAGAATATTAGAATATAGTAACGATTAAAAGAAACGATCGTAAAGAATTATGAAAGACTATACAGAGTCATTCGCAAAATTAACCAATGCAAATAAGAGAATTAGTATCAATAGTTGAAAGAGCACAAATCAAAGAAATGATATATCAAAGCTGCTAAACGAGATAGGTGAATTAATTGTACAAACAATTAATTATTAAAGTGAGTTAATAGCAAATGGCTAGAACAAGCACATAATAAGGAAGTAGTTTATCAAGGATGTTAAAATGAGATATGATAAATTAATTGTACAAACAATTAATTATTAAGAGAGTGGATATATCTGTACCACAATGCAAACGATACATTGAAAGTTTTCAAAGAAATGTTTTAAATAAAAAGGTCATCATTAACTACGATGGTCAAGTCTTTCTCTTTGGAGTGGGGGCTACTGGTGGTGTCGTACCCCATGATGTTCTAGTCGGAAGGCATGACCTTTATTAGCGTTGTTTGTCTCAAGGGTCTTTATGCATGATTTGTTTTTGGCATCTCGAGTCTCGTTTCGCTCTAGGAAAAAGAGCATGTCAGCCATAAGTTAAACTATGTGTTGTTTGGTAGCTGCTGAACTTTAGCAATTGTTTTCTTGGTGGCATAATTCTCTAAAATCACAAGGAGAGAAGAGAAAAAGAATAGAACGTTAATGAGTCGTGTTCCAAAAGTAGATGTTTAACAGTCGTATTCACAATTAGCCGGTATGCTTCTATGGCGTAGGTTCGTGATGAGTATGCATTCAGAAATACTGAATTCGATATTACAACCATTCATTTAAGTTATACGTTCCATTTTTAGAAACTTTTCCATTTTTAGTCACTTGTCATTTTTAGTAACTTTTATTTTTAGTAAGTTTCCAAAATTAGTATATATTCATCATTTGAGTTCTATTAAGTATTTTAAATTGATTAGGACATATACGGCCAACTTTATAAAAAATAAGGGTTTTTTTTAAGGGTTAAATTATGACACTGTCCATATTTTAGGGTGTAATATGCATAATCAAACAATTTCTAAGGGTAAAAGTGTAATATCAAAGTTGTTTTACATTTTAGTCCAGATTATACTTCCTTTTGTATTGTTTTTACAGGCCAACCAATAATTTTACATAATTTACATATTTTAGTCCTTTTGTTTTTTAATTAAATAAACATTATCTTTAATTATCCATTAATTACAAAACAAGTCCTTTTAGATTCAAATATGACAGAAATATAATACTTTATACATTAAATACTAGTCCAAACCTTATACTTTTCAGAATTTACACTTTTTGTCCCTCTTTTTAATTAATTAATTTCTATATACTTTATATATAGGTAAGTAACTATTTTAAGCCTTAATACTATCAAAATTACATTTTTATACCCCCCCAATTATTTTATATAGAATATACTAAGTCTAATAAACAAGTTTTAAATAGACCCCATAGTTTCAAAAATACAACAAAAAACAAGTCCTATTATACCGGTTATACCATAATCGGATAACATTTAAATCTACAAAGACTAATCAAATTTTTCCCCAAGCACAACACAATATTTACAATCATTGGCATTTTTTCACCTTGGAAAAATATAGTAAAACCCCCCCCCTAACAGAATTTTTTTAACACTATTCTTTCCTTTTTTCCTCTTAATTCGAAATCGGCAAACACAAATTAATCTCCCAATAATTATTCGGATCACTTCTAAAATTTTTCCAACAATTTATTAAGATTATATGTGATTTAAAAACCTTATTAAAAATATAAAATCAATTTTTAAAAATTATTATTTGTGCCGATTCATATTTAGTTAAAGATTTAGGGTTTCGAAGAACATGTTTAATTTATAAAAATCAAATACCATGCAGATAATTTTTCTATGCATATAACGAATTAATATGATGAAAATTGAGATAAAAAAATACCTTTGATGATTCTTGATGATTTAATGAATTATTGAACCCGGTTGCTTAATTCGAACCCAAAATAATCACCACAATCGAACCAGGCACTCTAAAATTTTCCCACTATTTTTCCCACAATCCTTGACCTTCAAATAACCTTATAAAAATCATGCAAGCCTTTGGAAAATTTTATGCCGTCACTTTTGGTTTTTAGGGTTTTCGGGATTTTTAGTTTTTAGGATTTTACAAATAAAATGCATAAAGGAATTATAATAGGATATTAGGCCGAATTTTGGGCTTTTTAATTAGACTAAATCAGATTTTATAATTTGCCAAATTATTTTGAAATTATCCATATATATTTTATATTAATTTGTAATGTTTAGATAAATAAATATTAATAATTTCTGGCATAAATACATATACATAATTATTAATTATTTTTCTTGTATAATATAAAGTATTTTAATCTTACATAATTTTCATAATTGTCACATGTTGTATTTTTATAATTTCTAACATTTAAATGAAGTTTGTTTAAGCTTTTATGGATTTTTCTTGCATTAGGGGTATTTTGGTAATTTTACACTTGTTGAGATTTTTAGGTTTTACATAGCGCATTAAATATGTAGGACTAGATCCAGTTAAATGATAGGAAAAACACATAATTAAGCACATAAACGGGTATGAAGTGATAAACATAATCAACATGCAACGAATAAAGAACAATCGATATAAAGACAAATCGAAACATTATATTATCATAAACATGGCTAATATCTAAAGGTATTAGCTAATAGTCATTGTAACAATACACAAAATCATAGATGAACGATTAAACATAATGTTAACCGAACGCGTATAGTAGAGTGTAGAGATTACAAGAATTTTCCCATTGATTGGACCACTTTTTAGGACCTTCTTTGCTTCATTGATCTTCTGAAAATTGGACTTGGTGGTAAAAAGCATACCCTAAATCGTATTTAGGATTTGGTATTTATAGACTCTAAAAATTGGTCGATGCGGCGTATTGGAACTCAATACGACGTATCGTATAACACCTCGTATTTTAGGTCATTGTATGACATTATGAAATTCATAATTTATTTTTAGGGTTTTACGCGTTTACTCTTAAACCGTAAACTTTAAGTTAAATGCGTTTAAAACTGAAATGATCATACTATGTAAACGGGCGTTAAACAATTAAATGTTTACATCAAGCAAGTGTTATATGATTATTATGAGGATAATTAATAACTTTGTTCATCTTATTTTTATTGGCTACGTAAAATGCTTACGTTTCATAATAAAATACGTTTAGGCATTACCGGAAGTCTAAAAAACCTAACTACGCCTAAACGAATAACCCCTTACGATTATACCCATACTTCAATAATATTAAAATATAACATTCACATTATACATCATAATGCCGAACAAATTTAGATGAGAACATACAGTATCATCTTGTATACATATTATCTAGATTTTATCATAATGTAAAGTCTTACACCTTTAATCAAAACTTGTCTATGCTAAACCTTACCTAGGGTTAGAAAGTAACTAGGGTTAAGTTAGCAAGATATTTAGACTATAAATAGCCATGCATGCATGAGAAATGTTTACAACTTCTATACTTAACAAAAACTTCATTTCTTTCTCTCTTTTCTTCTCCAAATCCCACGGCACAAAAACCTTAATAACAAAATCATACTTTTGCTTTTCTAAGTATATCCAACCCTATACACAACATACTTAAGTATTCTAAGGTGTTGGGCAGCTTTGGTTAATCATTTTAAGTAATAAGGAGAAAAATGAATGAGTCGGGTTTTGAAAACCTATTTGGGTTATTAAGCTTGGAAGCTTTGGTTTTGAATTAAACAGCGGTTTAGAACTTCATTTACACATCTCTTAACATCATTAACTAAGGTTTTTTAAATTCATTATACTTTTCTTTCTTATGATTTTATGTATTACATGTTAAATATAGCCATAATCACCACTAATGACTTTCTAATATGTAAATGGTTATTATTTTATGTTATCAATTTTACCACTTATTCTTATGTCTTAGGGTCTATATATCCATGGAAAAGTAAAAATAAAAGTATGTATAATCTATTGATTAAGTTATAAAATGTTTAGGTCAAATTAGGGTTTTATAATTGTTTCTTAAATCTTCCCATTGTGAAAATAATGAAAGTAAAAGGGTTGAACTTGTTAAAATGAAATTATAAGGACTAGGGATGATATTAGACCTTATTATAAGTACCACATATGTAAAATATGTTTTTAAGAGATTTTATAGTAAACTACTAAGTTAATAATACATAAAAACAAGGTTTTATAAAGAAACAAATATTAAATACATAGGGGCTGTCCTCAAATACGAATTTTTGGGTCAGTAAGTTATGATATTTTATTAAAAATAAATACTACGCCTCGTGACGATTTCCATAATGATACGAAACTTGAAAAACCGATCTATAACGAAAAAGATACGTTAAAAACGAGTTTACGACTATAAATACGTTATAAAACTATTTTTATAAAAAGTTACTATTCATTACAGCAACTTTTATTTTTAAAACATCTAAAATATGATATAACTTTTGATTACGGATACGTACCCTCGCAAGAATCGTTCAAAACATGAAAACTATATGATGTAAATTACGGCATTTTCAATAATTAAAGTTTATAAATGTAATTTTATAAACTATGAACAGTTAAAAAGCCACTTTTCATTCAGTGGATTTATTTTTATAAAATATATATTAATCTTTTTAATAACGAGAAACGTATCTCGAAGGAATCATCAAATCGAGTTTAAACGCATAAGTTTATCGCGATTACGAGGTTTACGGGCTAAAATTAAAGCCTAAAGACAAAATGTGCTTTTGGTGAACAGTAATATTTTTACTATTTTCATCACATATTTAAAAACTTTAAAAGGGTAAATATTTTGATTACTTCGGTCTTACACGAGGGCGTGGACGTAAGAAACGCGAGCAACGGGCTTAAAACGACCAAGTTAGGTCATTTTTACGAAAGGGTTATTTATAAACGTTTTCACTTTATAAATCCTAATTTTACTATAATGTTAGTCTGGTGATTATGCTATATAGAATTTGAGTGGGTTATATAAGTGCTATATTACTAGGGAGTTTCATATGAGGCCTCTTGGTTGGCGTATCGATATGCGTTGTTGGTTTACGATTTAAAGTGTCTAAACTTGTACGTCATGTTCATGACTCTTTATTTATGATAGCCGATACGATAGTATGAATGTAACAAACTATAAGATTATATTCGATGTTAATTAAAGTATCCGTCTTTATACAGCTTATTAAAATAGGTTGCATTTATAGTCTTGTTTGTGACGTTTTAACTGAGATAATTAAGCTATCAATACTCAAGGTGAGTTTCATAGCCCCACGTTTTACTTTAATCATACTTTATAAGTTTTGGGGTGAGAAACATATGCACGTTTTTACAAATTGGACGCAAGTGTACATTTTATCATGATTACGTTTTGCCTAAGTAGCGATAACCCACTGTGCCCATGAATCGATGGAACTGTTACATTACATTATATGTAGTCGTGGATTACATTTTATGTAGAAGCGCGAATGATTAAATAGATCTATTTTGGGATGACTTCCGTTGGGTGACTAGCTATCATTAGAAAACGTAAGTATTTCATGTCGTGATACTGGATGTTAAGGGTTGAACCTCATCACGGGCAATGTAGGAATATTTATATCTATATATTGTATTCAATTATGTCGAGTTTCGGGGTCTGGCTTAGGACAAAGTAAATACATTTGTGAGGTCTGCATTGTTGCATTATCACAGGGGAAAGGTCTTGCGGTCCTGCATGTCATATTTATTAAACCTATGAAATTCACCAACTTTATGTTGAGTTTTTTAGATGCAATGTTTTTCAGGAGGTCATTAAGCACGATGGTTGCGAAGGATACAATTGGGGGTTATAATTTTGAAGTCATGCATAAAGTTTTAGTCGCATTACATTTTGTTTTTCTGTTATGGGCTGTAAATCTTTGTAACAATGTCAAGTAAAGCTTTAGGCTTTATGTAACAACTAACTAAATAAATCCCAATGTATCAGTTTAAACGACTTTTTGTGTTCGTTTTATATTATTTGTGTTTTGGTCTGATTATGTAACAAGCCCCGGATCTTATTCCGCTGCGACATTTTGGGCGGTGTTACATATGGGGTTGCCTTGGCGGTGGGTCCAAGAATAAAATATTCTAGTATTTTTAGAGTGGAATGGATACGGCATATCAAAACCTCCTCAATATGGAGTATCAGACTTATTAGGTACGGCGTATTGAGCTCCTCCGGTACGGTGTATTGGGGTCCTTGGGTACGGTGTATTGGGCTACTTTGGTATGGTGTTTTGTACATCTTGGGTACGGCGTATCGAGCTTCTTGGGTACGGAATATTGGCTGAAAGTGTGCTTTTCTTGATATATGACCAGAGTATAATATACGACGTATATACTGATGTGGATACGACGTATTCTTCAAAGTCAGGCAATGGTCTTTTAATTCGTCAAAGTCTTGGATACGTCGTATAGGTCTAGAATAATACGGCGTATTTGCTGTCAGATCAGTAGACTTTCTCGAACTCTTCATTTATGCTCCAAAATGCGTGCCTTTTAGCATAACTTCACCAAGTACTCCATAATTATTGCAATTCTCAAATACAAACGATTAAGTAACAATTCTTTGCAATAATCATACAAAATGGGTTATTTACATGGGATAAATGATGCTATAAAATAGACGTTATTTGATGTCATCAGCATACAAATCCATTGTATGAATCATTTAGAGTTAAAAATCAATGCATCATCTAAATGGTCATCAAATCGCAACCTCAAGTTTGCATGATTAATAGCTCAAAACAAGCCTAACATTCCAGAGTAAGTATTTCGTCCTGAATATCTGATGAATTACTTCTAAATTTTCGATGATATTGAGAGAAAAACTTTATGTTGTTGTATGGGGCCATATTATATGTGGAAATATAGATTCCAATTGTGGGAAGATCATAAATAGGGTGAATACGTTTCCTTTTAAAACTTTACATATTTTCGTATCAAAATTATCCATTTAAGGTTAGATGCAATATGCTAAGTAGTGAATAATTACATCTATATCCACGAGAAACAGGTCGTAGCAATTATAAGCACATTCAAATGTTAACTTATATCTATGGGACACAATCATATTAAACAATATAAGTAAACAATCAACACATATTGATTAATGCAATATACAGTAAAGGCGATAAAGTAAATAAAGATGTAAAGCAAAAAATAAAAGAAAGTGCAAACCGGACGCGATGAGTTATAGTGGTTCGGTCACGAAGCACCTCTTCACCCTAATCCATTCCCCGAAATACCCAATCAAGGTTATCACTAGTACCAAGCTCCTTTAGGCGGTAGAAAACCGAACATATACTAGGCTTACACCATTTCCGGACCACTAAGCAATGTCGAGTTCTTAATCCTAGCTAGAACCAATATCATACTAAAACCACACTACTTACAACAATTCACAATTTCTCTTACCAAAACAACTTCACTTCACTTCACGACTTCACTTCACTTCACTTTACAACTTTACTTCACTACTTCTTCACTACGATTTACAACTTCTTCACAACGAATCACAACTTTACTTCACCTAGACACTACTATGATTAAACCAATCTAACACTACTTACTAAGATCACCCCGATCTAACTATACTTCCTATGATCACCATAATCTAACTATTACACAAGTTTAGAATACATGGACTCGGTCTATACATTGTGAATGTAAGACATGTCATGAATGCACTAACTAAACTACATAACTTCTTATCTTGATGATAACGAGAGTTCTTCTCTTGCACTTGAATGAATAAGCTTGAATCACTTGGAAACAAATGCTTATGATTACATGATCAAAGGTTTTTATAATATGTGTGAGATGTATAAACTGATTTGGGACGGAAAGAAAAGGTGCAAAAGGTTAGAAAATCAGTGGGGAATAGTCCAGTATTTATAAGCAAACAAGGAAGCCTTTTTGTTTGGTCGGTCCCTTTAATTCCTATAGCTGGTCCCCTTAATTCATATGTTGATCCTCTTAATTTTAAGGGGGCCGGCTAGACTAGGACGCTCCCTTTTTTGTCTTTTTCAAATGAGGTGTTTTCTTGAACATTTCTAGCCGTTTTTAGGTAAAAAATTTGAATATAAAATATTTCTTTTAAATCTAAAAATATTTTGTAAAAGTTATAAAAATATTTGTGACATTTTTATAAAAAAATGTGAGGTAAATAAAAACTCCTTTTGATCAATGAAAATAAATTTAGCATGTAATTTATTCATACCTTAAGTGATTTACGCCGAGTGCAATCTTCCTTGAAGCAGACTTGAGACGTCAAGAGATGTTGTCGTATGAATGCATTGATGATTTGTGATCATAAGTAACTTAAGCACTTTACGTTATGTGTTATAAATTATATGTTTGTCATCACCAAAGCATGAAGAGAATGTATAGTAGTGTATTTATGTAATATTTCTATCCTACAATCTTCCCTTTTTGATGATGACAAAATATTGTAACTATAAATATAGGTAAAAACGTATAAGTTACTTGTTTACATTTCTTTTTCCCCTTTTTGTCAAAGCTAAAGGGGGACTCTTAGGCGGAGACTTATTACACAACTTTAAACCTTAAACCAAAGAGGCGAGCTTGCATCATCCCTAGTGAAGTCTTGCTCTTATCAACCACGTTTAATCATCCCAAGATATCTATCACACCCCCAAAATCAGACTGCAGCGGAACGGTAACATTAGGGTGCGACGTCATGGAATTAGAAGTACAAAGTCTCATATATTTTGGTCCTTTGTGAGTCGTGGGTATATTTTAATGCGGTGTCCATATTGGTGTCTCATGGAGAGACGGGGGAATATTACAATTAGAGTTGACAAAATAAGGTCCCAACAGTTTCCAAATAGCTCTAGGGTTTGTTTGTTTTAAAAATGACAAATTAATGTTTGGAAAATAAAGTATCCATCGATGTGTAAATAAGAGGGGGAAAGTTTTTACTCAAAACTAGGGTAGTTGTCAAAAGTAAGGTTTTATCGAATGTATAAAACTGAAGATATCTCCAATTTCATGCCGTGCAGCTGTTCCCTCGTTGCATGTGTACACTCGTTATTTTCCGAGTGGGTTGGGGGGTTTTCCTGGCGATTTTGGATCATCTATTGGGGGGGAGGGTTTGGCAGTGGGTGGGGGTAGCTGTATGTTATCTTGGTGGTTGGTTATGCTTGGTATTGGGGTGGGGTTAGCTTTCAAGGGTGTTGGACCCGTGTGGTGGAAGGTCTGGAGACTTTGTGTTTAAGGTGGCTCCTAAGTGGGGTGGGTCTGTATGGCGGGGTGGGTGGTTTTTGATAGAAGTGAGTAGGGCGGTGTAGGGTTGTCATCCGATACCATGATTCGGTCGGCATTCTTTGGAGTGGGACGGGTCCCTGATATATGAGGGGTGTCAGAGTCTGCCTTACTAAGCAGTCGATAGCAGGTCGGCATATGTTAAATGCGACCATGGGTCAACTTTAAACCATACTTCATGACAGCGGTTTGTCAATCCTGATAGATCTATCCAAACACTAGTGTGGGGGGTCGACATGAGCATGCGATGCAACGGGTCATGATTGTGAGAACATAATTAGGGGACCTTTATATTGGCAATATATAGCGGCAATTATGGCTTTGTATAATATTCAAGCATTTTTAGTGGATTTAGCATTACTCAGTGTGGTGATAAAGCTCGGGGTCCATTTTTGGGTTTATAGGCATGCTGGGGATGAGCTATCCCCTGGAGTTTGTAAAACGTGTAAATAGTTAAAGGGGCGTGTATATCTACACACGTGATGCGTTTATCGGTAAAAGCAACTATATGTAGAAAGTAAGACATGGACTCCTAAGATGGCAACATATATAATAGATACGGGGGTCGGGGGGGGGGGGGGGGGGGGGGTCGGGATAGGAGATTATGGAATAAGCGATACACTCACTACATTTAGGGATAATAGGGTATTGTTTTTTGTTAAGCGGTGTGATTGGGGGGGCGGGGAACCGGTGTCTTGGTGGGCTAGGCGGGCCGTTATGGTAGAGGGCTTTGTTTACGTATATTGTCTTGCTCGGTTGGCTGAAGGTTGTTGCTACGGACGTAGTCTTGTCGTTTGGGGGTTGCTGTTCCCTATGTTGGGCGTCTTGTCACTGCTAGAGTTTTCACGTCTATCCTGAGTTCTTTTTTTACCCAAAAAGTCGGAATATTACTTTCTTTACGGATAACGGGAAAAAAGGCAGAATTCATAAATCCGTAACTCTAATATATAAAATATGAGGTTTTCTCGTTCAGAAAGAGAGAAAGCCTTACGATTCTAATTTTCCAGAATTGTTGGGTCCTTCTGACCCAAAATGTTTTGTACTTAGGTTTGTTTGAAAATTACTAATTTACCTTCCAGCTATACTAGGGGCTGGTCGACGGGCAGGTTATTTTCTAAAATTGGATCGCCTTCACATTTCATGTATATCTCCTAAACCGTATCACCCGCAGGAGGATGAAACACATCGGCTAAATTTAAAGTTGATTCAATACCTAGATAAGCACCTGTTTTACTATTTATGTGTTGGGATACAATAATTTATGATTATTATAGTTTCAAATTCAGGTTGCGCTAAAGTGACCGTTTTTGTACAATTGTGATATTTCACCTAATCGGGAATAGTTATTGCTCCATCCAAAAAATAGTGGGACTTTAGACATATACCTTGGTCTACATTTATTTTCCCATATCTCCCCAAGCCAAAAATATTTTGTACTCACTAATCTATCAACTTTTTTCAAAACAGTCCCAAGAAAGTGTGACAACTTTTGTTGCTTACGAAAAGACGCATTTTGAAATCTCGATGCTATTAAAATGAGGACCAATTGGAGGTTGGGTTTACCTAATAAGTGTACCTTAAGGTGAATGATTTCTTTTCAAATATTTTGCATAAAAACATGGTGTTAAGCTCCATTTCCAAACACTAAGTCTAATTCGACTAGTTAGTAAATCGGCCATAACTCTTACTTATACAAGAATCCTTGATTTATGTATCCCCTAATCCAAGTTTGTGAGGAAAACACAAGAAATCTACAAATTTTAAGACAATCCAACCAAATTTCATTGGACGACTACTTTGATGTTCTAGTGTACAAAATTTAATAAAAATTTTGTCTGGGTGGTGGTTTTTGTGGTGATTTCGTTGGGTGGTGTGTGGGGGGGTGGGTTGTTGTTGTGTGGTTGGGTGGGTGGGTTTTCTCTCTCTCCTTATTCTCTTCGTGTTTGGGGGGTGGTTTTACAACTACACCCCCCCCCCCACCCCCCCCCCCCCCCCCCCCCCCCCCCCCCCCCCCCCCCCCCCACCGGGGGGAAGCAAGGAGGGAGAAGGGTAGGATCTTAAATTTTTAAGAAAAAAGTGTGAGATGTGTGTATGAAAATAATGGTGGAAGAGAAAGGAGTGTTTGGCGTGTATTAAGTTTGTTTTTCATTTTGATTGGTGTAATAAATAGGGGGTGGGGGGCATAAGGTCTGGTTTTGGAGTCCCTAGGGGGAGGGAAAATGTGAAAAAAAATTATTTTTATTTGGTGTATAATCATGTTGTAATTGTGTATATTAAAGTGTTAATTTTTAGATACTGTATAAGGTTTAAGTGTGAAAATGGAAAATGTGTAACTGTAAAGGTAGAAATGTATAAAGTGTATAATTGGAGGTATAATAATAGTAAATTTATATACTTATATGATCTTGAAGTATTTTTAGTCCGTTATTAAAAGCATAAGTGCAAAAACGCAAAAGTTAACGTAATATCGGGTTTACCGGGAAACTTACAAGTTAGAATGAATTAAGTGACCTAAGTACATAAAAGTGAATGTATTATGTTTATTTATGATTATTAACATTGTTTTAATGACCTTTGAGCATATCGTTAGTTGCTACGATGTTTTCCTAAGATCATGCGTAGAAGGCACAGTTCTAGACTAGGGCTCCCAAAAATAAAAAGGTTATGCTTAAAATGACCCAAATAATTTATAAATGAAATCAATGAAATTCAAATATGACATGGATGGTATGCAACACTAATGGTTGTTAGCTTGGATTTTTTACGGTTGTCATAGTTTTCCCCCGTTAAGAGAATTTCGTCCTGAAATTCATCTTGTTTGTACTCCTGATGACGTACACGCGAAGTGCGTTATGGATTCCACTGAGTTCCTGCGATAGTTTAAGTTTGTATAACTTGCTTGATCTGGTGACTGTGCACCTTATACCGTATATGTAGTGTCCCAAGTTCTTCAGCTCCTATCTTAGCATTATACACATTGTCAACAAGTGTCTCGAAGGGTTTCATGAAACATTTAACAAGGTAGCACTCGAATATAGAATAAATACGGGTTAATGATTAAAATGTTTTACAATTGTGATGAAGGTATGGATTAGTGGTTTAGAAAATTCCTTAATGAAATATTGACTATCTTATGATGCGAAAAACAAGTGAAAAAAAACAATATTAATATGTCATTACCCGATGATCAGAGAAGGGCATATATTAATATCAAGTTCAGTATATCAAAAAACTGAATTTGGCGTCGGAAATTCGAGGCGAACAGAGGGATCAAATAAACAGTTACCTTTCAAGGAAGTAAATGGCATGCAAGTAGGTTATAATGAGATTAATATTTCAGGATATGTGAATCTAAAAAAAAGAGAAATTTTTTGAAAATATTTTATGGAATTTTTAAGGGAGTAACACGACAACAATCATTAATCAATATAATGAAAAAATAAGTAGATCATGAAAGAAGAATAGTCATAGCATTGCGAGAGGAATAAATGAGAGTATATGAAGAAACAATAAAAGATATCGCGAGCATGTAAAATATGAATATGTCAACGGCTTAAGGGAGCATATAAATGAATATATGTACAAATGTAGCAAGGATCAAAAGAATAAATATCAGGAATGATCCGTTTAAACAAATTACGAATCAAAGAAGTAAGAATTTCATTTGTACAAATAATAAGGCAAAAGAGTAAATTGACCATAATAATAGGAGTATAGAAGTAGGTGTCAAGAATATTAAAACATAGTAACGGTAAAAAGAAAATAGCGTAAAAAATTATGAAGGACTGTAGAGAGCCATTCATGAAATTAACTGATGCAAACAAGAGAATTTATATTAATAGTTGAAAGAGGCACATATTAACAAGTAATATGTCACGGATATTAAATAGGATAGAGGAAATATGGTATTATTTAAAAAACATTTATCATTAAAGAGAGTTAAAAACCAAATGGAATAAAACGGCACATATTAATGGGAATGGTTATCACGGACGCTGTCCAAAAAAATTAATTATTGAAGGGAGTGGATTTATCCGTATCACAAGGCAACAATGCATCGAGAGTTTTTAAAGAATTTTTTTTAAATAAAAGGTCATCATTAACTAATGGCGAGATTTCATAGTCCAGTAAGGATGCTTGTTGTGTTGTTCCCAATGATATTCCGGTCAAAAGACGTGACCTTTATTACCGTGGTTTTTCTACGGGGTCTTTATGCGTGATTCGCTCTCTGAATCTCGGATCTTGTTCCGTTCTAGGCGAAAGAGCATGCCAGCCATACGTTTGGCTATGAGTCGCTTGCTAGATGTCGAACTTTGGCAGTTGTCTTTTTGGTGGCATAATTCTCTAAAATCACAAGGAGAGAAGAGAAAAAGAATAGAACGTTAATGAGTCGTGTTCCAAAAGTAGATGTTCAAAGGCTCCATATACGAGGTGACAAGTTAATAGTCATATTCAAATTTGCCGGCATGATTCTATGCGGGGGGGAGGGGGGTTACGCGATGACATATGCATTACAAAAGTACGAAGTGAGTGTCCAAACTCGTAGTCGATTAGTAATATAACCAGTAGGATTGACAAACTATGTCGAGTTTTAATATCGTCTAAAATGGTATTATGAAAAATCATGAGATGTTTTAGAGACCATTGTATCGCTAACAATGTCTTGAGAAGGCTTTAGATGTCGTTGTATCACTCACAACATCTTGAAAATAAATGAGATAATTGTGTCACTCACAATGTCTTAAGAGAAGAGTTTTAGTATTTATATAAACAGCATTTATATAAAAATATAGTGTCACACAAGAAAGTAGATGTAAGTGATCGAAAATAATCAACATTTATATAAATTATTTTTATATAAATAAATAATGGTAATCTCGAAGATAATCGTAAGAGATTGAAAAGAAAGTCAAGTATTATATAATCATTATCCATATAATACTAATAGTAATGCTCGAGGGAGTAAATATAAGAAGCTAGGAAGTACGCGCGTACGGATATCGAAATAAACAAGGAGTGACTCTAAATTTTGAAAAATAGTCATAGTCTAGGTTTTGAAAATGACCAAGTTCTCTATGACCAGTGCTTTGAGACCAATCTGTAACACCCCCAAAATTCAAAACGCAGCTGAAAGGCAGCATGAGGTGCTACTTCATAGTCACAAAGTACAAGTCACTAAAAACGACCTCAAAATGAGACGTTTTAAAATACATTTCAAAATAACATAAGTGTTCAGACATGACAAAATGTTTAGATAAAATTTTTATCAAATTTAATAATAGAAATTCTTTACAACACAATATTTTCAAAAGAAATTTTATCTTCGATGTATAAAATGAAAAGTCTCCTAAATACATATCCGTACGGCTTCCCTCCGAGCAAAATACCTGAAAACCTGAGATAAAACATGTTAAAAAGTCAACAGAATTGTTGAGTGAATTCATAGGTTTTAATCATAAAACAATGATTAAGTAAATCGAGTAATGTTAGTGTAATCAAATAGTTTAGTGGACCACAAGATTTAGTAGTGTAGACAAGAGAAACAAATTCAACAAGTCTATAAGTAACATATATTATTGCACTAAGCTCGTGACCCCGAAACCTTAATTGTCAGTGCCCCAAAACAAATTATAGGGTGTCTGCCAAAACGGCATACAAGTTCCTCAAATGTTAAATGCACCATAGCTAACTTGTGACCAAAAATTCCAGGTGGGGATTGTCAGTCCCGATAGATCTACCCATAACACTCACGCATACTACATTAGTAATTAACGGTTCATGATTAGAAAGGGGGACTTAAGTGGCATAGTGGTAACTTAGGCAATAATATTCAGGCAATAATCTAGATAACATACAATTTGAAAAGCACTTGTGTCCAAAGTAAAACAAGCATGTAATCTCACCCCGTAGAGTTTGTAAAACCAGTAAGTAGTAAAAAATGGGACTATGAACTCACCTTGAGCGAAACGGAAAAATTAACAATATAAGTTGAAGTAAGGCAAGTACTCCTAAGAGCAACCTAAAAATAAACGACGCGACTTAGAAAAATAAACAACTAACACTCACACAAATAAAAATGAAATAAAAGAAAATTTGTATAAAACGTTTTTTTAACCGGTACAAGTATGGCATTGCGTCATAAACTTATAAGTCAAAGTTACTCAAAATACAACTCTTAATCTGAATTAATATCACTTTTAAGACATGACTTAAGTTTACATCTAAACCAATAATTTCTACAAGTGCCCACGCTAGTTTTACGTTTACTTATTTCTTTATTTACCCATCTTAGAAAGCGCATAATTCAAAATCCGTAATTGATAAAAATATGATGTTTTCCTGTACAGAAAGCCTTACGAGTCTATTTTCCAGAAATGTAGGTCCTGCTAACTAAAAAGTTTTTTAACCTGGGTGAAATTACTAATTTACCCTTCATTACAAGTGCAAGTTACTTTCTTAAAATTTATCGCTTCACCATTTCTAGTATATCTCCTAAACCGTACATCTGATGAGCATGAAACATACGGAAAAATTTAAGTTGACTCAATACCTATAAGCTACAGTTTTACTAAATTGGGTGTTGGTATACAAAGTTTTGGACTTATTAAGGTTTCAAATTCAGGTTGCGCAAACTTACCCGTTTTAGTAAAATGGTGATTTCTCACCCATCCGAACTAGCTATTGCTCCATCTAAATGGATATGTAGACTTTAGATATATACTTAGGTCACCATTGATTTTCCCAGAACTCCCCAAGCCAAAAATCTTTCTATACTCACTAATCTATCTAACTTTTCAAAACAGTCCCAAAGCAAGTGTGACAAACTTTTGTAGCTTACGCAAACAGATGCATTTTGAAATATACGGATGCTACTAAAGTGAGACCAGTTGGAGGTGGTACCTATAAGTGTCCTCTACATGTGACATGATTTCTTTTTAAATATTTTGCACAAAAACATAGAGTTAAGCTCCATTTCCAAACACTAGTTCTGATTCGACTAGTTTTAGTAAATCGGCCATAACTCCCTCATCCGGAGGAGATAAAACCTATCCCACTCACCACATGTACCTTAAACCTTTATCTACAAACCCATTAACTTTCCCAGACCTCTACAAGACAAAAATATTTTGCAAAGAAACGGTTTAGCTACTGATCTAAAAATAGTCCCAAAAACTTTTACAAATCTAATCCAACACCATTTTAAGTCCTCTTAAAACCTTTATTTCCTCTAAAACCTTATGCAATGCCATACCTAATTATTGAACACAATAATAAACCCAAAAACACAAAAATTTCCAGAATCAAAGATTAAAATGCATGGCCAAAAACCATCAAGAATCAAAGATTAGAGACTTACAAAGGATGATCAACTAGTGATTAAAAACACAAGAAACCCTTCCTTGATAAGGGCTGATTTTCGGACCCAATTAGCACCCAAACCAAAATAAAAATTTCTTCTAACCCTTCCTTATACAATCAATTACTTGATTTATCTAAACCCTAATCAAATCTTTAAGAAATCCAATTAAACTTTTCATGGACCCCAACTTTGATGTTCTAGTGTAGAAAATCTTGATACAAATTTTGTATGGGTGGTGGTGTGGTGGTGATTTTATGGCAGCAAGGAGGGGGAGGGGTAGGATCTCAGATTTCATAAGAAAAATGTGTGAGATATGTGTGTGAAAATAATGGTGGAAGAGAAAGGAGGTATGAAGTGTATTAAAGTGTCTAATCATTTTGATTGGTGTAAATGGGGGGTGGGGGGACATAAGGTCCGGTTTTGGGGTCCCTAGGGCGAGGGAAAATGTGTAAAAATTTTATTTTTATTTGGTGTATAATCATTGTGCATTGTGTATAATTAAAAGGGTAAGTTTATTTAGTTAATGTATAAGGTTTAAGTGTGAAAATAGAAAATGTGTAATTGTAAAGGTAAAAATGTATAAAGTGTATAATATGAGGTATACTAATAGTAAATTTATATACTTATATGATCTTGAAGTGTTTTTAGTCCGTTATTAAAAGTATAAGTGCAAAAACGCAAAAGTTAACGAAATATCGGGTTTATCGGGAAACTTGCAAATTATAATGAATGAAGTGACCTAGGTTCATAAAAGTGAATGTATTATGTTTATTTATGATTATTGACATTGTTTTAATGACCTTTGAGCATATCGTTAGTCGTTACGACTGTAGGATTTGATCACCCTACAACCTGGTTACTAGTGCGGAATAAATCTGATCTTGAAGACGAACACAACCTAGCAGATTATGTATGACAGAAAATAAAAGGATGCACAAGAATATAACCCTTAATATTATATGTTTATTGAGTAAGAAAAAGAATGAAGTATGAACGGTTTGTTCCACAAACCCATTATCGAGCTCCCCGTCCCAAAAGACAACACCGTGGCTGCAACTTGATATGTCTCGCTAATAATTCAAGCACCAACATTTGTTGTTTCAAATGATCAGTTGGATCAGAGAAGGCGACTAAAGCACTCCTGCCTCTTATTCATCATTACTAGTTAAGGGTATCATACAATACATCCTTTTGATTTAAAGGGTTTTTTGGCAAACCGAATATAAAATCTGAATATAACGGCAAGATGCATTAATGCCATTATCACGGATGCAAATTCAAGAA
This sequence comes from Tanacetum coccineum, assembly GCA_026074375.1. NCBI lineage: Eukaryota > Viridiplantae > Streptophyta > Magnoliopsida > Asterales > Asteraceae > Tanacetum > Tanacetum coccineum. The sequence goes on along the minus strand of BQNB010044789.1, from coordinate 8,914 downwards.
ACCATATTTTGTATTTAAACACAACTGATAATGCCGAAAGCCCTTTCACATTCGAAAGATCATTTTTATGTCCAAATCAGCAATCAAAATGCAAGCATACATAATTTGAATTCTGAAATCGTTAATGTGGACTGCTGACATGGATACATGGATGGTCAATTGAAATATGTAATTTGTTGTTTTAGATGCTCAACAATAATCAATTCCACTATTTCTGAACAACAATCAGTACTATGTACAATGAATTATAATTATAACTGTATAGTAAAGCAAAGATATATAAGACAAAGACTCAGTTCGATAAGTGTGGATGCAAGCAATTCATGCCACCCTGCCTACATATTTAAATTCATCATCGCCTCTTTTCAACGAAAGACATCTATCGTGGCTGCAAATACTGCACCTTGTATTGGCAACACGCAGCATTTAAGTCACATATTTTAGCTTAAAAATGGGAACAATACGCATGAAAACTTAATATAGCAACAAACTTACGTATGAAACATGTATCCGAACTGATGGTATGTCACTCATGGAAAACGTAGCTATGCACAAAAAATATAAGTGAAACACCAGCTGGCCTAAGGAACAATTCATGAACATGTTACACTTCAAGCAAACTCCAAATATGAAATGTCTATGAGACCAGCTGATGTATCACCAATGGTAAACGTCTGCGTGCACAAAAAACATAAGTGACACACCAGTTGGCCTAAGAGATGGCTCATAAACATGGTATATTAGCTGCAAAGCCACGAAAACCGCCATGGCTGCATTAGTATAAACGCCCTGCCAGGATACGGAAATCCTCCGACTTTGTATAACACACATATATTGATACATTTTACTAAACAACATTGTGTCCGTATAAAGCGTACTAAGATGTATGAACATGTTACATTGGCTGCAAAGCCACGAAAACCGCCATGGCCGCATTAGTATAAATGCCCCGCCAAGATACGGTAATTCTCGCACTCTATATAGCACACATATTTTAGCATATTTTTCTAAACAACAGTGTGTTTGTAAAAAGCACGCTAAGAAATACACGTCTTTCAATGATTGGTAGTTACATTTTCTGCCCCTCTCACTTCCATATTAGGTTTTCTCAAACACTTAATGACCATTGAACAAAGAGAGATGCGACTCGACATGGCCGCAAACACGATTTCGTGATGCCCCGCCAAGACACGGGTATAAGCATCATTGTAAGAATAAAAAAAGTGGATACATCCTCCCTGGCTGCAAACCTAATGATTTGTCATGTCAAGATGCGAACAATCACAACTTTTATTGCAATAGAAACAAAACACCAAGCCAAATGTGAGACTAGTCAACTCGCTCAATAATTTTCAAATCTAATCTCTTTTCAAATTGTCATACACGAATAGGCAAAGAATCGAAAAAAGATGATATTACCGCCATGGCCGCAAACTTTGAAAAGTTGCCCTGCCAAAATGTGCCTAAGCCAAATTTTGTTTAAACACGGTTTAACACTCTCACATCCAACAATCATATCCTTTTAAAGTTGTTATACGCTGCTCAAGAATTAAGACAAATGATAAAAAGCAACCGTATTTATTTCACAGCCGGAATAACATGATAACCACTATTAGTAAAACGTGCGGCCAAGTGCACGCCACGTTTCCCATAAACAGAACTAACAATATAATGGCTCAGAAATGCACATGCGAAATTAGACAAATAGGTGATTGACCTATAATGGCTACAACCATGATGTCGTTATGCCTCTCTAAAAAACAGGGCTCTTTCACCCATCAGGGTCAACCAACGAATTATACTTGTAAAGTGGTAAACGCACGTAAACATCAGTATCTTCATCGCCTAGAGGCACCACAAACCATAACCAAATAAGTAACGCACAAGTTATAGTGCCAACATAACACAAAAGAACAGCGATCCATCATGGCTGCAAACACAAACTCGTGATGCCCCGCCATAGTACGGGTCGCTTTTAACCATACAAATACGCATGTCATGGCTGCAAACAAAGCAAGCTTGCACCGCCATGGTAACACAAACTGCGACCCGCCATGGCTGCAAACACAAACTCGTGATACCCCGCCAAGATACGGGTCGCATTTTAACCATACAGATACGTTTGTCATGGTTGCAAACAAAGTAAGCATGCCCCGCCATGGTAGCACAAACTGTGACCCGCCATGGTTGCAAACATAAACTCGTGATACCCCGCTATTATACGGGTCCCTTTTACCCATACCAAATGAAGCAACATTTGGAACAACCGCACACTTGCTACACACGGAAACCAAAAAGAAAAATGCTATTAGCAAATAATCATTCCAAAATCTAGACCCTAAACATCCCTATAACATCCCCATTTTTCCACAATTTCATAAAACCCTAACTTAATAATTTTTCTACAATCAAAACCAACCCCAATCCACTTTTAATGAGCAAATAATCATTCTAAAATCCTGACCCAAAACAACTAAAGTTAGAACCAAACCTTAATCCACTTTCAATAGCTCCCCCATATCCCTAATTCTACAAATCCATACCCCAAACAATAACCCTAAACTAATTTTTGACATAAACACTAAAAAAACTATAATCTTACTAGTTATTTAAATAGATGTGAGTCGCAAAACCCCAACAAGAAAAACAATCAAGAACCACCATTGTTATATTCATGCATAATCATCCGCCCAAAAAATGATAACATACAAAGATATACCAACATTATTGGTGCAACATTGACTAGGATATCCTTTATGTTTTAATGATGACAAATACACGTTCGCAAAACGTAAAATAACAAACGATAGCCAAAATTCGTAAAACTGAATTTTCACTTCTGGCGCGCTGGTCACACGTCATCACGTGGCCAACGCGCCACTTTCGAATTCCGTTTAAACGAATTTGCTTTTGTCGGCTTTCCTCTTACCCGACACATGTGGAAACTTCAATAAAGGTATGCATATGATATTTGAGCATTTGGGAACACTTCAAATGAGGTTTAGACTTAGAGAGGAGCTAAAACGAATCCTCTTGTTTTTCGACAAAATAGCAACTCAAATCTTATATCAAACACCTCTAGCCAAGGCCGAAACTTCTTTCTAAACCTAGTATGATAATGTTTTCAACATACCAACAAGCAAAAGTATTCATTTGACCTAAATCCGAATTTATGTTGTTCCTAATCACATAACGGGTTTTACTTTCTTATTGGTCAAACTAAGTTAAAGGTCACTTTGCGTAAACGCATCATTTCCCGTTATGGGATATGCTTTACTTAAGATGCAAAGCACTTAGCTTGTTTGCATCAAGATGATTAGTGATCAAATCCATTGTTGATTATTATTGATTAAAGTCTCAATGACTAAATGAGTTTGTGGTATTTAGAGATTAATTATACTATGAGTTTTCTTATATCCTTACTTATAAATGATTTACAAACTCACATGTATCCCTCACATCTACAAGTCCAAACTTCTTCTACACAATCCTACAACTCATTCTTCCCAATCGTTTGTTCACCCTTATTACCTAACAAATGATTTCATTCTTCACACACTCTAAACACCTTATTCATAAACAATCCCATAATCGCATATGCCTATTCTTTTCTATCTTATTAGCAATGTGATTATAAACCCAAATCAATCCTTTGATTTCAGCCTTATCTTTATCTTCTTCATCTTCATCTTCAAATCTTCAAGTCTAAACTTTCCTACACATAAACCTTCACCAAATAATTCCCAAATCTCATCTTCAATATGCCAACTCACATTCCCTTACATAATGTGCTCTTTTTCTACTTGTTGTACTTCTTGTCCCCTACATTCCTAACAAAGGCTCTTCTATATCTTATCAAAACATTCTTCACCACTCATTCACTATTCACCTTCTCTTTCACAACATTTAAATTACATACAGACATACACACCTTCATCTTTACCCTTGATCCAGCCATCTCATTAATCCAAGTTACCTCATTTTTTTCTCCACCCTTGGATTGATTACAAACAAACACAACAAACATATTTTCTCTTTCACCATTAATCAAGCCACCTCATCAATCCAATATACCTCATTTTATTCTCCACCCTTAGATTAAACTCTTATCTCAAACAAAGACATCTTCTCTCACAAGCATACACTTCTTACTCACACAACAAATACACATATCTTTCTATCATTGATCTTGCCACTTTACCTATCTAACTTACCTCTCTTCATCTCATCTTAACCCTCCATTTCAAAGCAAGATCAATAGGCTCCCTTCTATCACGTCATGTTAACTCATGCCAACTCATTGACAACCAATTATCTCTTATCCAACATGTGCTTAATGATTTTAAATTTTAAATTTCAAATCTTTCCCCCTTTCTCTTCAAACAAAGAATATTCCAAGAATATTATACTCTAACTAGCATTTCAAACCTTTAGTTGGATCCAAACTAAGCTAGTTACACTTTGAGGAATACCCAATATACCCCTTTCTAATAATTATATTCTCTCTTTACAATATCGGATAAGTAAAAGGCTTTTAAATACTTCACAAACGTTTTTATCAAATGTCCATTTGAGTTGGTTGACCTTGAGTGTAAGAATGATTGAAATGTCATAGCGTGAAGTACAATTGAGGGTTTAACAAGAGCGGGTAATTAAAAAGCTAAGAACCCAAAAAATGGTTTTGGGCTTCTGGCGCGCTGGCCATGCGCTAACACTCAAAATACATTTACCCACTTTGGGTTCTTGGCCTATAAATACCCCCTCTTGGCATTTGTATTCATCATCTCTTGCAAACATTGTTTTCTTTCTTTTATCTCCTCTAATTCTCTATGTCTAACACTTTTTGTGTTCTTAATCTTATCTTTTATCATTTATTAAAGAACACACATCTCCGCAAGAGAGCCACACAAGTACTTAATCTATACTTTTGTGTTTGTCGAGGGTCTTCTTTTTCATACCCTTTCTTTAGAATCGAGTCTCTAGGTTAGGTTAGGACTTGGTTCAACTATTTATCTTTTATTCAATCGAGTTGTAAGGAAAGTCTTGTATTTGTAGGATCAATCCTAGATCATTTGGGATCTAGTTGTGGTTTTAAAAAGCTTCCAAAAGGAAGGCTTTTAGAGTTTATAAGCGTTTTAGAGTTTATAGTTAATTCGGAAATCAAGGGTTCTGGATGGTATATTTTTACATACATATAAGAATAAATTAAACTTTTAGAGAAATTAATGAAGATCCTCGAAGTAACCTGTGGACAATCCCCACTGCACAAAGGAATATATAAATACGTATCTATTTAATCGGGCAAATATGATCACTCCGAAGTCCTTTCCCCAACGACTAGAAATTGAAACCGTTTTATAAGCTTGGATTCTGATTTGGAATAAGCAATGGATGAGTATGAATAATCTGAAGCAACCAATTAAAAATATTGGACTAATTAAGTAACCCAGTTTAGACAATTAACTAAAACGGAACCAACCTATGACACTGCGACACTTTGACTCAAGTAAACTAAATTTCTTAACCCCTAAAATGTAGAACTAAAAATTCTAAACTATGAAAGAATAAAAACAAAATTTTAGTAAAAGAAAAACATCTCTTGATATTTGCGAGTGTAAGTTTTTGTCTTATTATGAGTTAAAAACTAATTTAATCTAATTAAATCTAAAAAATTTAAAAAATAGCAAATTAAGTACTAAAAATTTGGAAAAATGATTTTTAAGCTTAGAAAAGTCTAAAATATTATAAAAGCAAAGAAAACTATTTTTAACTATTTTTATTATTAAAATCCTATTTTTAAAATTTAAAATAAAAGCTCAAAAATGAAATTTAAGATCTAAAAAGTGTAAAAATGATTTTACTGGATGTAAACCTAAAGCTATTTTTTATAAAACTAAAAACTATTTTTTTGTATTTTTCTGAAACTTTTTTCTATTTTTTATTGATTTTATAAGATTTTAACTTTCGAAAATTGATTAAAAATAAAATAAAAGCTGGAAAAATCTAAAAAATTCAGGGAAAATCTTAGACACTAGCAGGAACACAAGAAAAATAAGAAAAACCAAATTGCTTAACGAATAAGCCCTCAAATGAGCTTATTATGCTACGGCTTATTTATAAAAGGGAAAATGAAAACGTGTACTAGTATTAAATTGTGAGAGATATGAATGGATGAGCTATTGAAGCAAACTGGTTAAGGCGTATGTGTTGTGTGTGGGAGGTCGTGGGTTCGAGTGTGGGCAAACCCTTTTTGCTATTTTTTTTTTTTTGACTTTTAAGAAAAACTAAATACTAGGACTTAAAAAGGACACTAAAATAAGCAACTTTAATAAACGGGACTTAAGCTGAAACTAAGTAATAAGCTCAAAAACAGCTTATCAATAAGCTGTTACAGAAAGTAGGGGTTTGGGCTTATTCTCACTTAGACAGCCATATCAAGCTCAAATAAGGCTCAATTTCAAAAGTAAAAGAAGTTCCTAAGAGCTTATGAAATGCTTAATCTATAAATGAAAAGAAATAAGAGCTGGAAACACATTAAAGCAACTGAAAATGATGATGAAAATGCTAAACTTAGTAAGGACACTTAAAGGCACAAAATCCAATTAAGCTAAAAAAACTCAATAAGCCAATTTGGACCTTAAGCTTTTGAAAACTACTTATCTTATATATAAGCTAAGAAACTAAATCATAAAATCCTAAACTATAAGCTAGAAAACTTGAACTAAAAGCTAAATGCTTAAACCTACTGTTTTTGGCTTTTTGGAATTTTGTGACTTTTAATCCTAAATGAACCTAAGCAAATGATTTTGAAAATGAAAATTAAGCTTTAATCTATATTAAGCTATGTCTAAACTAAATTATACTAGAATTTAAGCTTCTAAATCCTAAGTTTACTAAGCTAAAAAGTGAAACAAAAGTGACAGCAGGAACCACTTTGTTCCTGCTGATGCACTTTGCACAAATCCAAACCAACAAGTGCAGGTATTCTAGATGGTGCAATTGCACTTGACACACTCTATTGAATGTGTCCAAACTAAATTCACTCACTCTTTAAGCCTAGAGATCCTAGGACAGAAATAAGCTAACTAATTTTAAGTCCTAAGGTACCCTGGTGCAGGAACATCCATAATAAGCCATAAATTCATTTAGACTAAGAACTAAGAACTCAAACCTTTTTTAAACTTAATTTCTTATTAAAACTCAGCTGACCAAAGTATTTTGCACAAATTTTATTTGACTTTAATTGGTCAAATTAGCTTATGCCAAACACCCCTTACAGACTTTGACAGAAATGATTAAGTTAAGATTTATGAATTCTAACTATTAAAACCATAAAACCAGATATTAACTAGCTTATATCAAACCTATTAAACATAAATCAATCAGCTAAATAAGCAATAATTCTAAGGTTTAAACTATTTTCTACTATTTTTGGATTTTATAGTTTTTAATGACAGAAATTGAAACTATGAAGATCTAAGTACTTAAACTGAAGGTAGATGATGAGACATAGATAATAAGCACAAATAAACACTAATGAACACAAATAAGCAGATATCTTAAGCAAATAAGCAACTATAAGCTAATAAGCATTTGACTACCTAGAAATTTAAAGGACAAAAGGAAATTGAAAGAAAACTTACCAAAAACCTTTAGCTCAACAAAAGGTACCCAAATAGGGCAGCTACAAGCTCCCTAGCTTATTAATAAGCTAGGGTAAAGTCCATTTGGTCCTCCATTGCAACCAACTTCCAATAGCTTTCCACAATTCATTTTCAAAGGTAATAATGTATAGATATTAAGCTGTTTTAAGGTTTAAGTAATATTAAGGCCTATTGAGCTCAAATTTTAGCTTATAGACTAAAAGAGCTTATGAGTAGCTTATGGCTATTTAGCTTATCAGTTTAAGGTAAAATAAGAGCTTATTAAGTAAACAAGAGAGCTTAAAAGAGATTAAATTCAACTGAGTTTCATTAATAAAGGCTTATTACAATACTTGAAAGGAAATGTTACAATGATTTAAGAAATTAAGCTAGAAAAGTAAATTAAGCTAAAAACTACCTTAAGCTACGTGTATGTGTGTGAAGAGTGAGGCCCTATTTATAGGCTGTCTTGGATCCTTCTAGCCTCTTGAGTCCCTTTCAACTTTTTACAATCTTTGCCATCTAATCATTTCAATCTTTTGATCAAGCTTTATGGCCGTTGGATTACATTGTGGACACCTGAGGATTGCCAGCATGTCATTCTTTGATGTGACATGTTGTGCTAGTTCTGTGAGAGGATCTAGTGCAAAACCCACATCTTTTGTGCTTCTTTGCCCTAGCCACGTGTCGTCTCTTGCTAAGTGACCAATGATTGCACTTGATTAGACTAATTTAGCCCTGCTATTGCGTTGTTTTCCACTTGAATTGACCAATCGCACCTTCAATCTCTGTTTGCCTTTTGTTTTCACCATGGTTAAATGTGGAAGAGATGATGAATAGTAAAAAGATTTTGGCGCGATTTTTTTCTTTCTCTTTTTTAACTGTTAATTCAGTTGGATCTTTGGCTAGTTGACACAATTCGTCCCTCACTTTCTTTTCTCTATTTTCTAGTTATAAAATAGTTTGGGAAAGTGCAAGTTTGGTCCCTAGAGTTTATTTAAAAAGAGAATGGGCTAGTAACTTGGGTTTATGAATAGGCTTTTGGGCCAAATGGATATGGGTAAGGTATTTTAGGGTTTTTCAGGCCCAATAAGGTTTCTTGGGCCTAATAAGAGGTGAGGGGTTATTTTTGTATTTTGGTGAAACTTGGAGGGCTAAAGTGAAACATTTTGGGTTTTGTCTTTTATTGGTTGACTTTTGTTGACCAATCTTTTACCGACTTTGACTTTTCTTAGCTGACTTTGACTGAGGCTTGACTTTTCTGTCTTCTG
>BQNB010044788.1:4385-44672 GCA_026074375.1 Tanacetum coccineum | reverse complement strand
TATAAAACTATTATTTTATGAAACGAGCAATAAATCTGAATAAAATATTACCTTCAGAAAATACGAGTTCTCACAAGTTGAACAACCTGCAAGAGAATTAAAGGACGATGGGATACTTGACAAATTAGATCCTAAAGTATTTGTGATTTTCAAGACATTAGTTATCCTAGATGTATTATTTATTGTTAGACTAATACTTGTGTTTACATCTTTCCTAAATTTAGGCACCCATTTCATTTTTGTCTTAGGAACCCATTTATATCCTGATGGGCATTGTTGTTCTACCCACCATTTCCATGCCTTACTAGTTTTCTCATACAACATCCTATAGTAACTCTTGGAATTCTAGATAGTGGATTATGATGCAACTATTTTCTTAGGGGGGTGTTGCAACAGATTTGTTCGCTTAACTTTTGGGTTGTCTAGTACTAATAGGCACTACTTTAGGCTTCTTAGTTCTAGCATGCATGTCATTCAAAAATTTAGAAACACAAGCATAATGTTCTAAATTAAACAAACATTTTCCATAAGTAGCACAAACAACATTAACATTCGAAGTTATGGATTTTAAACTGTCATTACACGCAGTTACAAACTTTGTTTTATTAGAAATACTAGAAATCATATGGTGGTCTTCTACTTCAGTCTTCTTAAACTTTATTTGACTAGTGTTTGGCAAGACCTTATCTTTCATTTGAGTGCTCCTAAGCTGCGGTCTGCTAACATTAGTTCTGTGAGTTACTCTTGTAGAGGTAGACACACGAAGATTAGTATTCCTATAAGTCTGAGGCAACTGTGGTGCTCTAGTTTGTGTTATCCTAGTGTCAATTTGATACATGCCTGGTTTAATCACATTTGTGTTTCTTACAGCCTGCCTTGTTGTTTGAGGCAAAATCTATGTAGTGACTGGTTTTGATAAACCCTCTGACCCATTAGTTTTCGGAACCGACTTTGTCTTTGAAATTTTTTTCCTCTTAAGAGATTCTGAAAAAGGAGTCGGTTTTCCTAAAACTGATGGTTTTAGAATCCTTTGAGCATTTGGTTTTTGAACAACAGATGGTTTATCAAACTTATTTTACACATATTTTCCTTTACATTTTTCAATAAGTTTCTTTAACTCACATATGGCAATGTTCTTGTCTTACAGTTAAGCTTTCAAATCTTGTATTTCAAAATATTGTTCATGTTCTTTTTGAAATACATTTGACGTTTTTTCTTTGTAAACCGTGTCATTTTTATTTGTTCTTGACATTGTTGTAAAGCAAGTTCAAGAGAAATCGAGTGTTGTTCTAGTTTAGCAAAACTTCATAAAAGCTCAGTATAAACTTCTTTACTAACTGTTTCAGTTTGTTTTGAAAGCTTTTGTGCAAGACATTCACATTCTTTGACTTTATGAAGATATAAGCATTGCAATTTAGTGTGCGCATCTAAATCAGATAACGAATGCAAATAAGAACACATAACATCATTAGACACACATTCTTGCAAAAGTATATCATACATGTTTGAAAATTCTGCTTTATCAGATTCAAGTTCGTTAATTTCTTTTTTAAGGGATTCAACGTACTTTAAATCAACATGCATTTCTTGCTTAAGTTCATGAACAAATGTGAAACTGTCATTCTGTGTCTTTAGGGAAAGAGGCATCAAACATGTCTTAATTAGGATTTCCATATCATGAGCAGTTGGTGCACGAAAATGATCATGAGAATGCTTTTCCCAAGCTTGTTCAACAAGTTCTTTAAAATGATTTTTGTTATTAGTCATTACATTATATGCTTGTCTACTTTTACTTATTGATTTAGAAAACAGGTAAGAAACCGACGTTTTAGAAAAAATTTGGTTTAGTTTTCACAAAAGATTTTCTCCACATTTTCTTTCTTACTTCATTTGCATGTGCCAACTGTACATGATATTCTTGTGTCGCTGGTTTGAAAATTTCATAAAGACTATTTAGCTTTGTTTAGTCATAAGGTCTCACTTTGTCTTTATTCAATTTTGATCGACTCTCTTTTTCAAGAGTTAGGGTCTGTTTGCAGGATCAGATTAGTCATATAGGATCACATACAAACATGGTTTCTTAGATTGAGCCTTTTTGAGGTACATTGGATTTGCAAAGGTTGGTCTACCATTGAATGTTAGGCCTTTGGGAGCTAACATATGAATGGTTTGGATTAATTGATTTCTTTTGTAAACAATTCATTCAAAAACAATAATTGCTTTTCCATTGAAATCATTTTGTCAATGTCTTTTACTTCCTTACGTTTCAAATCCGTTATTACCTTTGTTTTCTCTTTGACAAGACCATCATAATGTGATTTTGTTAAAAGACTCTGTTTGACTAACTCATCGTGTTTCTCTTTGACAACTGAAATTTCATAGGCTTTAAGTTTTAAACTTTCTTTTATGTCAATTTCTTTTTGAGCTAATAGTCCTAGAGTTTCATTTAAATTATGTTCAAGTTTGTCATAGTCAACAGTACGGTCATTTAAGGTCTTGTACGTCTCAAGCTCAGTGTGTTTATTTTGAAGTGCAATTAGACAACTATCCCGAATACTATTAGACTCCCCTAGAGTTCTACTAGTTTCTGCAAGAATATATTTGCACTCTTTCAATTCATGAGCAAGTGATGTGTTTGCTTTCTTTAATTGCTTTTGAATCTTTTTATTTACATCAACATCAAGTTTTAAATTTGCAATTAAATTAGCAAGCGCAACACGCTCATCATCACATTCTACAACATTTTGGTCAGTCTGAATATCATTATCACACATATCCGGTGAATTAGAAATGACATTGCTATCAACCTTTTCCACTACACATGTGTTACTAATGGATTCAGGTTGTTCAGAATGATGTCTCTCATTGGCAAACATATTATATCCAGCATTGTATTGTACATGTTCTAATGGCTCAGTATCAATTCTTGAGTCTGCTGTAGGAACCTCCTGGATCTTTGCCATAAAGCTGTAATGTGCTTCCAATTCTTGTTCATCAATCTCTTCATCCGTGTCTGCTAGCCAATCAGATTGCTCTGCTTGAAGTGGAACACCTTTCTCAGCTTGTTTGCATAGCAACATCTTTTCCTTGTAATACGTGGAGTCTTCCACCCTTTTTGGTTTCCTGCATTCTTTAGCGAAATGACCAAATTCCTTGCAATTAAAACACTGTATCCCAGTCTGCTGCACTACCTGACTGCCTACAGTCTCCATAGCCCCAGCAACAGTTACTGTCCTCTGATTCCCAAACTGCCCAGTCTGATTTCCATTCTTGTACCTTAGAGAATTATCCACATTCTTGTTTCTAGAGTTTGAACAAGTTCTGAGGTTGTTGTTGGTAGGTTTGTAGAGATTTTTGAAGTACTTTGCAATGAGTGCCAAGTTTTTCTGCATTTCCTTATCCTTCTGAGCTTGTTCAGGATCACTGTCTTCTTCAGAAGCTGACTCAGATGGAGGTGTAATTGGTTTGGCTATCTCTTTGCCTTTGTGTCTGGTAGTTGCATTTGATCTGGTTGGAGGTGATGCTTTTGATGTTGGTACATATGATTTGTGAGACTTTGATGCTTGATAATAAGGATCTAGATGTGGTTGAGCAGCAGCAACAAGTGTTAATGGGTTAGCATTCTTGGCTATTCTTTCAGCACGAATTTCATTAACTTCCTTTTGATACTGTTTCTTAACATCAAAAAGCTTGTGATATGAGACTTTATCCAATTCATGTTGTTGCTTGATGATTGTCATAAACCTTGACCATTCTGGTTGAAGTTGTTGAAGAAACTGAACAATGACTTGCATTGTAGCAACTGTCAAGTTGTTTCTTGTCATTTCATTTATCATCTTGTAAAATATGGAGTAGTATGACTCCATTGACTCTCCCTCATGAGAAGTGATCCCAAAACAAATTAGTCTTGACATCTTGAATGTTAAGAGGTTTACCCTGTTGTAGCCTTTCAATAGCTATCCACATTTCATGAGCTGTATTGCAAGCATCAAAAGTTGAGTATATTTCATCTCCAATTTCAGTCAATAGCAAATGAATTGCTTCCTTTTCTGATTCATAATTGTTTTTAAGAGACATATTCAAGATTATCTCAACTGCTGATCGTTCAGGAACTGCTGGAGCATTGTCTGTTGCAGGTACAACTAGAATTATGACAGTAGAAGGAGTGTATGGACTTTGAAGAATGCATTTCCTTAAGGTATCATCTTTTGGTCTTGTATCAATGTATCTTAAGAAATGTGATTGCCATTGTGCATATCTTCCCGTTGCAAGCATAGGTGGACGATCCCTTAAACCAGCTGCCATGAAGTTGTTATGCATTTGACTGTCGGTTGTGGAAGTTATAATTGGAGTAGTCATGATGAATGATTGTAGAATTATGAAGTGAAAGTGATTGTAGGATCTTAAGTAGATGTGTTGTGATTGAAGTTGTGGTTAAATGAATGCAATTAACGTCGTGGGATTTTACAAAATCAAGAGGAAATCATCAATGTAAATTGATTGTGATTAAGGTTTGTTTGTTATAAAGTTATTTGTCTTTTAAGTCCTTGTTGTTGATTTAGATGGTTGGTTTGTTATGTTAAAGTAATTGTCTTTTAAAGTGAAAGTCCCAATTGTCCAAAAAATAATTCACCGAAAATGTACTTGTACCAAAAATGAAATCACCAAAATTGGTTCTGAATCGAAAATGATTTTTGGTTCATTAAAAAACAAGCAAACCGCCGGCAAATAGAATCTGGCAAACCACTGGCTAATATCTGACCAAACCGCTGCCTTGATCAATAAACCGCTGCGAAAGAAAGTTTACTAAACCGCCACCTTAGGTAAGCCAAACCGCTGACTAAAAGTTTGCGAAACCACCACCTTAAATTGATAAACCGCTGCCTGTTAAAATTTTCAAACCGCTGTTAAAATGTTTACCAAACCGCTGGCCATTATAAATGACAAACCGATGGTATGAAATCTGTTAAACCGTTGGTCATATGAAACCTGGGTAAAACGCTGCCAGTTTTAAATTATCAAACCGCTACCACTAATTCAGCAAACCGCTGCCATGTCTTGATTTGGACAGAATAATGTTTTTAATTTGGCGAAGAAAAAGTCAAACCGCTAGCAACCTGTAAATCGCTGTGTGGAGGTTTGTTATCAAACCGCTACTCTAAGGATTTAACAAACCGCTACCTATCTTATTAAACCGCCACTTAATAAGTTAAACAAAGTACACTTTTGGACCACAAAAACAAACCGCTACTAGTACTAAGGTTTGTTCTTTTGCACAAACGTGGATAAGAAACAAAAACTAGTACTTCTCTATGTCCAAACCACCATCAAGACTTCTTAAGATCAAAATAAGCTATTTAATACTCGAATAAGCAAAAAAATTAAGCAAAGACTAACTCTAATAAGCTATAACTCTAAAGAGAAGAAGCTAGAGCACGTTTGAACCAAGAAAGGACAAAGCTATTTGAAGATTAAATACCTAAAACAAACTTAAACTTTGACTTAAGAGCTTATAAACGAACTGAATTACAATAAGATGAAAGAGCTTATTTAATACACGAACTCATAAAATAAATAAGCTAGAAGCTAGATTAAACACAAGAGTACAAGACTTGATCTTTGAACCACAAGCCAAAATAAGCCGTGAGCTTATAGGTTTAGGAATAAGCTCGAACTAAGCAAGAAACAACCACAAGTAACCACCTATCTACCCGAGGCTCATGATACCAAATGTCTGTAACCCGTAATCACTTCACTTCATATTTACACACACGAATTAATCAAGAAAAGATAGGGAAGTAAGAAAATTTTTAGGGAGAGAAACAAGAGAGAAAGTAGAGAGAAACTTGGAAGATTGTAATATTAGCTTGAAAGAGAATAAACAACCAACACCCTTTTCCTTTTCCTTGGTGGAAAAGGGTTTATATACCCATACACATAAGTTAGGATGTGTATGGCTTTGACACGGACCAGGCTCGGGATTTTCTTGGGCTTAGACCCGCAACACATACAATATTAGCTTACTAAACAAGCCCGGTTTATTTTCTAGCCTATTACAACGTTGCATAACTGAATGACTGAGACATAATATTCATAATGAAGGAACTTTATTGTTTGACTCAATATATTGAGGCTAACATGTCTTTATCCCTTTCTCTATGCACTAAGGAGCGTTTGGCTTAGTAGAATTTTCTAAGTTTAGGATATTATGATCCCTCTATAATCCCTAGGATAATCTTGTTCTAATATTTGATCCAGAAATGAAAGGTAAAAATAGGAATAGACTTGCGTTTAGATCACTACTAGGGATATAAATTTTTAAGAACTTTGCCTGCTACAGCCGGTTCCTTCTGCAACAACACCGGTCCCTTCGGGGACAAAGGAACCGGCGTTACCGGTTCTACAGTGAGTATTTTCTCATTTTTGGGTGATCATTTCTTGAACTAAACTCATAAATATGTTAGTTAGATTGTCTTAAGGTGATTCAATAGCTGGTTATTTCTTGTTTGACCTAGAAATGAATCCTAATGATTATGTTTAGTAAAAAACTAGTGGTTTAGGCATTAGCATGGCATTTGAATATATAATTAGAGCTTGTAATCATCTTCCTCACTCATCCAAAACCTATAAACAACCATCCTTTTATCCTAATCCTTGATCACCATACTCCATGGCTTCAAGTGCTAACTCCTCCACCCAAAATCCTCCAAGGAAAATGTCACGAACCGATTTCATTAACATCTCATCTAATGAATCATCACTCATCCAAAATCACTCCACAAATACTTCACAACCCCCTAACACCATCAAACCACCTTAATCACCACACTAGACACCACCCTTACTCTCATAATACCTCCACCAACTTCTATCCAAACAATCCCAACTCAAGAACCAATGGTATCACCATTAGCTCCTAGAGCTCTAACTTTCTCTACCCCTCCCAGTTCACCACAAGAACCACATCCTTACTTGTCTTCCTTGAATGAGCTACCACCAAGGAGCTCCAATCCTTTTCCATAAACACTCTCTTAAGGCCTATCCTAAACACTTCCTCAACCAACATTCATGGACTTTGAACAATCCTTTCCTCCTATTAACCTCTCTAGAAGTAGGCTAAGTGCTCAACCCGAACCATTCCTAAGTAGAGAGCAAGTGTTGGATCAACTTAGTCAATACCAAGATTTCGACCGTCACATTGAAGAAGCAATCCAAAACGCACAAAATGTGCAAAATAGTCTCCATCATCCTCTTACCACCACTTCATCACAAATGCCAACACCACACCACTTCACCACTACTTCTACAACTATAATACCACCATTTAGATCATCACTCCCACCATCTAGCACCTTCGTTTCTCTTGATCAATCCCTATGGATTGAAGGACCCCCTACTCCACCACCACAAGAACATACTTGTCCTCATTATCAATGCACCAAAACCATTGTCAACAATCTCCAAAATGAAATGAGATTCATGCTAAACCACATCCTTGAATGTCTAAATCATCTCTCAAACCAACAAATATAGGATGACGATGACAAGCTCGTGTGCCCTTTGTTTTCTTTAGCTTTAGATTAAGAGGTCCTTAATCATGACTTTAGTTTTTGTTGACATTGGTCAATATGTTTTACTTCATTATTTGTCCCTTATGAAAATTAAAATACGTGATATCTTTTGTGATGTTCTTTCCTTCAAATATTGTAGTGGCCATGATCTTGTGTACCCTTAAATATTGAATTCGTGTTGAATTAATTATGAATTCGTGTTCATTTAAATGTTGAAATGGCTTATTTGCTGATCTCATTGCTTCTTGTAATGTACATTTTAAATAAGTTGCTTCCCGCTAAAATTTGGCTTAGCTGACTCTTTCTGCAGGTCAGTCGGTTCTATCCGATTATAAAGCCGGTTCCTTTCAGGAACAGAACCGGCTAGAACCGGCACCTCAGAATCACTATAGTTTTCTTTTCTCTCTTTCCTATTTAATTATACATCTTACAATAACAACATTTCACAGGGTTCTTCCATTTAGGGGGAGCATATCATTATCTTTACTAACATGTTTTATTGTAGCTTTCTAAACTTATTTGGAATCCTTGACAATCCCATTTAGAGGGAACACTGGTCAAAGGGGAGCATCAGATTTGATTCAATCAACTATGATTTTTTATGAATCTTCCTTGGTTCCATCTTAGACGAACCACTCAAAATTACTTCATTTCATTACATAATTTTTCGTTGGTTAGATTTTCTTCGACGCTCTTTTTGTTTCGACAAAAAGGGGGAGAAGGAAGTAAAAACTCCAATTTAAAACTTATAAACTTTGTAATTTACTTCCGATAAAATTGTGTTTTGTCATCAACAAAAAGGGGGAGATTGTTAATACAAATAAAACGTAAAAACGTTTATTTATATTTTACGATCTATCTATGTTTTGTCGATAACAAAACATAAAATCATCAAAAGTAAAAAATAAAGTTTACTAGTTTTAAACCAATAGTTCTCTAACTCAACTATCATTTCACTTACCTCACACATCATACTTTACATGTTTACTTTGTTAGTTCTCATAAAAACATTTAAATACATTTTTAGAATAAATATGTACAAAATAAGTTCTAAGCATATGTTAACAAAATACAAACTCAAAGATATTTTTCTATATAAGAAAAATGTTTTATACATCATGCATGACCACAAAACATATCTAGACAAAATTTTTTGAAATCTAAATTCAGATTTGTTGTTAGAGAGTTGGTTCCTTCCAGTTGTACTGGCCGGTTTCATTGTGGAGATAGATCCGCCAAGAACCAGGCTATAATACTAGCCGATTCTGTACCTTTGCACTAGCCGATTCCATTAAGGTAATGGAACCGGCGAAACCAAGATACAGTAAACTTCAAGCGTATAAATGTCAAGTTATTTTTCTGGTTTTAGGCATCAGTTAGATTAGTTTTTTACACTCATATTCAGCTAATACCTGATCATTAACCATGATCCTTTTCATTTTAGTGTTTTGGTGAATTTCTTAATAGGAGGAGTTCTACCGACTTTGGCATATGAGATCGAGCGACAAGGAAAACTTAGAGCATGTATCTCTCACTCTTTGTAGATCTATCTACTGATCTTCAAGCTTCACCAATCATCATAGATTATGTAATAGTGTGTTATATTGTGCTTAGAGCATTTTGGGAAAATGTATTACATTTGGTAGATTCGTAGGGACGGATCTATCTTTGTTGTAATTTTGCTTAGCACATATTAGAGGGTAAGCATTGTGAGGTTTTGTTCCTCTTTGTTGAACATTGTATTTAGCAGAGTACCATAAAAGGGGTAAGTGGGTGAAGGTGTGATTCCACCGAGTGAAAGATCTGGTATTTAGCTTTGTACCGTTAAAAGGTGCAAGCGACGTTGTGAGGCTTCTCCACCGGTTAAAGGAGTATTGGTGATTAGTGAATTCAAACTCTCGAGCAGGTGACTCGGGGAGTAGAGTAGGGAAAGGAAGGTGACCTTGTAGCCGAACCACTATAAATATCCGTGTCTTATATCCTTAATACATTATGATTTATGTTTTATATTTATAAATCGTCATAAGCAAATAGATCTACAATAACCAAACAATTAGATTAAAATTTTGATTTTGTAAAACTATTCAACCCCCCGTCTAGTTTTCCACAATTATTTTTTGTAACTTAGGTGTTTTTTGATTTTTTGCAACTTAGTTTACATATAAAGTGAACATTATTTGGAAAGTTTTTTTAAATCTAATTTCACGAGTAAAATCTGCTAAAAAGGATAAAACTTTCCAGTAGTCAACATTTTAACCTATCATATAAACTAAATGGTTTAATATGTGTGAATAGTAGTTAAAATTGAAATATGCAACCGTATGAATTTATTTAAACCTTGTTCTGAGTTTAGTTACCATTTTTAATTCTAACTATTGACCATCGATTTCTAGGCAAACATATCCCTTTAGTATACGTTTAGATTTTTTAGCTTTCCTTTAGATAACTTAGTTTGCATTAGTTTATTTTTATAAAAACCAAAAACCTATTTTTTTGACAACTAAGCATCAAACAAGACCATACTGACGAATCTCAAATTCACCACTCCTGCGAAACGATACCAGGAGATCAATACTTGCCAAGATAATTTCGTATTTATGTTTGTATAATCTTTCATGTTTTGTGCTAATTTGCACGCTAAAACTTGTTTAACCAAAACCAGATTCATTATTTCCACATGTATATGTCACGTTGAAAAAGTTTACGTACCAAATCAATACATTTGAAAATGTACGCTGCTATTGTATGACCAAAACCCAAACTTTAAATATGTTTCATTGGTTTTTTACGAGTTTTTTTACATTTAACAGGTAGCTGGTAAAAGGTAGTGCAAATTAACAAAAAACAAAAAGTATCTAACATTAAGTGAAACAGAAAATAGTTCACGTACCAAAACGGTACATTTGGTAAAGTACGTTGCTATTGTAAGGCTAAAACCCTATAATTTTTATTAGAATAAATCAAAGAATTACAAAGTGTTATACGCATAAACACTTAATTAAATGACAATAGGTTTAGCTCTCTAAACATGCAAACTCAAACATAAATAAGATTTTGCAAGTGAATTCTCAGGTCGTTGATGGGATGAGAGGCCTAGACGAGTCCAACTGAGAGAAAATGCTCTTCTTAGCTGGTTTATATGAGAGAGTACATGATTGTATTTATATGGGAGAGTACGTGATTGTCGCATGTAGGTTGTTGAAACGTGTCAAGCATTTAATGGAAAATTACAACTTATGTTAATTTCTTTTATTCTTGGAAACACAACAACTTTGCTGTAGCAAACACTGTTGCCAACTGTTCACTACCTTTTCACGACTCGTATTTATTTTGACTTTATCTAATTTTTACTTTACCTCGCTCTTTTACAATTTTGAAAGTTCTCATCAAAATATCTAAGAAATATTTCAAGCTATGCTTTGTTCGTTTGGATCAGTAGGCTTAGTATAATCAAGGAATTATCGATCTTCGATAAGCCTTTGTCCATCACCTTCTAGTTCTCTCTACATACTAGCTGACCAACATCAGTGAGAGAGTATGTCTTTAAGTTATCTTCCATTCATTGATGATGTCTCTAACTTGAACTTGGCTCAGGTTGCTCGCTGATTGGGAATTGAATTGACCCAACAATCTCCCCCATTTATACATAAATTATACTAAGTTAAATTATTGCAAGTGAGCACACAATCTCTTCTTACTTATAGTTTATCGGAAACAATGTAAGTATCAAAGATTCCATGAATCGGGAGGTCGGGGAAGCTCAAAACATGAATTAGCCATTTCTAAAGAGAGAAAGTGTGTGTTTATTATGAATACAAGAAGGTAAGATTTTCTACACATTAGAGCAATACCCCTTATGGAAGTATGAATGGTTACTTTAGGATCTTTAATACATACTAGATTACATCCTAGATGATTCTAGTTCTAGCGTATGAGCCTATTAATAAACTAAAGTAATTCCCGTAATGTTGCCACATTTTAGAACCTAACAATCTTCTCCCAATGTGGTAGCATACGGGATAACTTACGATGTATCATACAAGTACATATACAAATAAAAGCATTCCAAATTACTGTCACAGATGAAGATGTCTTCAGTTTCCTTTGTCTTCAACATATACACCAACTTAGATCTTATTTCTTCACTTGTAGGAAAAACACTGTAAAATGTATGAATTAGATTAACTTCCCTTCCAATTCATATGGCATGTCTTCAATCAGCTTTCTTAATCTACTTCTTTTTGATAAAGTTTTTGAATCAGCTTCCCCCCCAAACTGACAACCATCTTCAGCAAATTCGAAACTTTGATGCAGTTTTAAGAATTTTATAACTCTTTGAAGTTTTAAACACGTCGCGGAATTTGTAGAGAGAATATATGAACCACACCATATACAAAAGCTTCTTGTCTGACCTCTTCATTGAGGATGAGCATTCAAAGATTGTTTCTTGAGCCATATAACCTCCTTTAGTAAGACTCAAGATAGTAAGTAAACTCAATGTGGTATATCCATTCAGGGGAACATGCAAAATATCAGCAACATATTCTCACGCATGTAGAATACCTCACACACTAACCATATCATTAAAGTTAAAACAAAAATACCCAGCACGAATCCATCCAAGCAAAAAATGTCCATAAGCCCGATAAATCCTTCAACAAGTACTCATGATATACCAATATATTAGGATTAAAAAGTTTCAATTATTTATAGTTAGTGGTTTATTTAATTTGTACTTATTTTACTTTATGTTTTATGGTTAAATAGAAATGTAATAAGGATTAGTGAGATTAATTAGAAAAATATCTCACAAACCACAATTAGGAAAGGTAGGGTAGAATAAGGAAGAGTTTCCAAACTCTATAAATACCCCTTCACTTGTGAAGGGAGGAAAGCTTGACAATTGTAATCTCTCTTCTCTCTCCTATTTATCTCTTTTTATCAAATTTGAAAATTATGAAAAAGACTTGCTTCCTCTCTTATCTCTCTACTATTTTAAACTGTTACCAAGTGTGATTCAATACTTTATCGACCTAACAAGTGGTATCATACGCCTATAGAGATTTAAGAGTGATCTATTCATGAGATTTCAGTTCGTATGCATGAAGACGTGATCGAGATTGATGCATGACGTGATCGAGATTGATGCATGACGTGATCGAGATTGATATAGTTTGATATTCGACTTACGTGTGTATAAAATTCGGTTGTATTCGAGTTGTATCGTATGTATTTTGTCTAAGTATTACAATTTTGGTTTTATCGAGATTGTAAGTGTTCGAGTTTATCAATTTTGGTTTCATCAAAATTCGTAGTGTTTATGTCTTACACAATTTTGGCTATATCAAAATTGTGTATATTAGTGGTTTACACATTTTCGGTTAAAGGAAAAATGTTTACATTCAATTGAATTTATCACATTTACGGTTTTATCGTATTTTGTATCATTTTTGGTTGATACATTTTGATATTTACATGATTTTGGTAATCCTAAACATACTTAGAGTTTGATCGTAATTGATTAAGTGTTACGCTTTTATCGTTTACTTATCATTTTTGGTTGATAGTAGAAGAAACTTGATAAATAACCGTTTGTTACATTATTTTTGGTCTTATAACCACTTTTATAGAACTTGTAAGAATGGGTGTAATTTCCAGTTGATATATAGTGTGGTTTAGTGATTGATGGAAATTGCAGGATTAGCCAAAAAGTGTTATGAGATCGATATTAGTATTAACCGAGAAAGCAGTGTCCAAAATTAGTGTTGTCCGAGATTGATTGTTGTCCAAAAATTGCTTTGTCCAAGAAAACTGTATTCGAGAACTGTGTAGTCTGATATTGGGTGCATTTGGGATATCTTTGGTGATAAAACCATTTTTGGTCAAGATTGGGTGATTTTCAGGAATTTAACCGGTTTTTATCGAAATTGGACCATTCTCGGCGACTTAACCGTTTTTAACTCAAAATTAGGCATTTTTCGGTAAACCAACTGTTTTTACTGAATTTGAACATTTTCGGTTAAGTAACCGTATCAGTCAAAGTTGGGATTTTCGGTACTATAATTGCTAAGGATCGAAATTGCATTATTGTGGTTTGTATACTTTGATTGTCGGTGAAGTATGCATTCAAGGGACGATGTCAAGACTTTTATTGACGACGTCAAAGTAACTGACTCAGAGAAGCCCAAAGAAGATTCTACGGGTTGATGACGTCACGATTAACAAGCATCGACGTCACAATTATTTTCCTATATATACAAACCCTAGTTTTTATGTTTATCAGATGAGTCAATGTGATATTGATATAAAAGATGTTAAACAAATGAGTCGATGTGACATTGATATGCATGATGAGACATTAAATTGATGAGTCGATGTGATATTGATATATAAGACGTTAAATGGATGATTCGATGTGATATTAATATGTAAGACATTAAACAGACGAGTCGATGTGATATTGATATAAAAGATGTTAAACGGATGAGTCGATGTGATATTAATATAAAAGACGTTAAACATATGGGTCGATGTGATATTGATATACATGATGAGACGTTTTTGAGTCGATGTGATATTGATATATATAATGAGACGTTAAAAGGATGAGTCGATGTGATATTGATATACATGATGAGACATTAAACAGATAAATGGATGAGTCGATGTGATACTAATATAAAAGAAGTTAAACGGATGAGTCGATGTAATACTGATATAAAAGAAGTTAACCGGATGAGTGTATGTGATATCGACATACATAATGAGATATTAAACGGATGAGTCAATGTGATATTGATATAAAAGATGTTAAGTAGATGAGTCGATGTGATATTAATATAGAAGACGTTAAATAGATGAGTCGATATGATATTGATATAAAAGATGTTAAACGGATAAGTCGAAGTGATATTGATATAAAAGACGTTAAACGGATGAGTAGATGTGATATCGACATACATGATGAGACGTTAAATGGATGAGTCGATGTGATATTGATATAAAAGACGTTAAACAGATGGGTCGATGTGATATAGATATGGAGGACGTTAAACAGATGAGTAGATATGATATTGACATACACGATGAGACGTTAAACAAATGAGTCGATGTGATATTGATATAAAGATGCTTAACGGATGAGTCGATGTGATATGAATATACCTGATAAGACGTTAGATGGATGATTCGTATGATATTGATATACATGATGAGACATTAAACGGATGAGTCGGTGTGATATTGATATATCATATATATGATGAGACTTTAAAAGGCAGAGTCGATGTGATATTGATATAAAAGATGTTAAAGAGATGAGTCAATGTGATATTGATATAAAATATGTTTAACAGATGAGTCGATGTGATATTGATATACATGATAAGAATTTAAATGGATGAGTCATTTGATATTGACATACATGATGAAACGTTAAATAGGTGAGTCGTTGTGATACTGATATACATGATGAGACGTTAAACGGATGAGTCGATGTGATATTAATATACATGATGAGACGTTAAATGGATGAGTCGATGTGATATTGATATACATGATGAGAAGTTAAACGGATGAGTCGATGTGATACTAATATACACGATGAGACGTAAAATGGATGAGTCTATATGATATTGATATAGAATACCTTAAACGGGTGAGTCGATGTGATATTGATATAAAAGACGTTAAACGGATGAGTCGATGTGATATTGATATAGAAGATGATAAACGGGTGAGTCGATGTGAGTGGCGGGGGGGGGTAGGGTAGCGAGATGAAGTGTGGGGGGTGATTGGGGGGGGGGGGGGGGGGGGACGAGGGTGGGTGTGAAGGTGTAGATGAACGGGGGGTGAGAGGTTGTGGGTGGGTTGGGAGTTGGGGGGGGGGGGGGGGTGGTGGGGTGGGGGGGGGGGGGTGGGTTGGGAGGTTGATGAGGGGTGGAGGGGTGGGGGGGGGACGCGGTGTGAAATAGGGGCCTGTGGGGGGAGGGGGGTTGTTGCTCGAGATGAGGAGTCAAAAGCGCAGGGTGTGGAGGTGGGGGGGGGTAGTGGGTGGGGACCTAGGAGGGTTGGGGGGGTGTTGGGGCGGGAGGTGGGGGAGGCGGGAGGCAAGGTGGGGGGGGGGTAGGGGGGGGGGGGGGTGGCGCGGTTCGGTGTTTGGGTGGGCGAGTATTTTCTTTTTTTTTTTTTTTTTTAATTTTTTTTTTATTCTTATTTTTTTTTTTTTTTTTTGTTTTTTATTTTTTTTATTTTTAGTTTTTTTTTATATTACTTTTTTCGTTTTTTTTTTTTTATTTTTTTCTTTTTTTTTTGTTGTTTTTTTTTTATTTTTTTTAGTTCTTATTCTTTTTTTTTTTAAATGGATGAGTCGATGACTATTGATATACATGATGAGAAGTTAAACGGATGAGTCGATGTGATACTAATATACACGATGAGACGTAAAATGGATGAGTCTATATGATATTGATATAGAATACCTTAAACGGGTGAGTCGATGTGATATTGATATAAAAGACGTTAAACGGATGAGTCGATGTGATATTGATATAGAAGATGATAAACGGGTGAGTCGATGTGATACTGATATACATGATGAGACGTTAAACGGGTGAGTCAATGTGATATTGATATACATGATGAGACGTTAAATGAACGAGTCGATGAGATATTGATATAAAATAAGTTAAACAGGTGAGTCGATGTGATATTGATATTAAAATGTTAAACGGATGAGTCGATGTGATATTGATTGTTAAATAGGTGAGTCGATGTGATACTGATATACACGATGAGACGTTAAACGGATTAGTCGATGTGATATTGATATACATGATGAGACGTTAAACAAATGAGTCGATGTGATATTGATATAAAAGGAGTTAAACGGGTGAGTCAATGTGATACTGATATAAAAGACGTTAAATGGATGAGTTGATGTGATATTGATATAGAAGATGTTAAATGGGTGAGTCGATGGGATACTAATTTACATGATGAGATGTTTAACGGTTGACTCGATGTGATATTTGCATACATGAGATGTTAAACGTATGAGTAGAATGTTTTAGCAGGAAAGTTTGGAGCCAAAACGAAATACCAAAAATGAAAATGAAAAATATCAAATTAGATGTATAAAATAATATAGTAGATGTAAAAAATAATATCAATAAAAATAAAATAAAGTAAATCATCACTGTATTAAATTCATACAAAGATTTTAGGATTAGCCGATTCATTTTCATCATTTAAACACCATATCACAACTTCCCATATGGTTTCTGAGTGTGTTTTCCTCTATTAAAATCAAATCTTAACGTGATTCAAAACATGTCTAACGATATTTTTAGGTAACCGATATTGTTTATTGTTCATCTGTTTGATATGTTACTGCATGTTATAGATCTTTTGATGAAAATATGTGTTATTTTCCCATATATTATTATTGAAGTTGCGAGTAACAATCACTTTAAAAATGGGTACATGAAGTTGAATGGTGGAAAACCCTATCTTTATTAATGTAAATATCCTATGATCATTTTCTACGGTAAGAGTAAGTAACTTGATGAAAGCCCTTAGTTTATAATTCTATTTACTCCTGGTGATTCTATTGTTATGGAAGAATTTGTTTTTTAGCACAAGATGATATTGAAAATTATGCATCTATGATGGTTGATTGTAAATGGTACCGATGAGCCTAGTATAGTCATAAATAAGTGTTATGTGTTCTGTATTCAGTAATGATATGACTTCTTTATGAAATGGATTATAGATAGAAAAATATACAAATTCCAGAAAACGAAAAATGCAATCTTAATACATGTATTATTTTTTAAGTTATTTTTTTTAACTTTTCAAATGTGGTTTATTCGTGATGTCTGGGTAATGACTACCCAGTTCCCGATTGACGTTCTACCAGACAGTTATCACATTAGTCTGGTAATTTATTAAACATGTTTTTTAAACACATATATAAAATGTTATCTTTAGGTAGCAAACAATCCGAGCCGAGCCTTAATAAGCTAGAGGCCGAAACGACCTCAAGCTCAAATCTCAACGCTCGAAATAAACCAAACTCATTCTTTCAAAATATAAAAAAGCCAAAGTCAAGCTCTAGCATGCTTGTGGTCGGCGCGTTTCGTTTCTACCACTAAACTTGTATCATAAGCTCGTCTTCATGCATTCATAAAAAAATTCTAAAAAATAGTTTGTAAACAGGATCTACCAGTTTGGTATGAAGAACGTTACTATACTGGTCATTCAGAGGTGTACCAGATCAACAACCAAATAATAAGGAAAGAATAAGGCACACAATTGGTCTTAAAAAAGGAACAACGGACATTGGATGTTGGCAGGCACTAATTGGTCTCGTTTTATCAATAGAAGTCGATATGGAGACATTGCAACTTTGCATTTCATCTGGGAATGGACAAACACCTTCTATGTTACCAGATATGATGAACATGGTAGTGAGATTGGGGAATATAATGACCTGATGACGCAACAAAGGTGATAAAGAATTTTGGTGACTGTAGGAAATGATCCAGGCGAATCTCCGGTAAGTGTATCAACTAATCATGGCATGATTCATTACTACAAGTTAAACACACATGACTCGTGTTTAAATTTTTTCAATCCTAAATGTGGTATTTCGTGGGGGTTCTCGTAGTTGCTTGTTCGGTATTTCATTCAAGAAATACATGGACAAAGGTTTCATATTGAATTTCGTCATCGGAAACACAGAGTGTTGAAACAACTTCAACTGGTTCCAGGGACTTAAACAGATTATCGACATGTGCTATATGATCATGGCTGGGAAGAATTAAAGCGTTCTTTTGATTTCACTAATGGCAAGAGGGTTGTTTTGACTAACATGTTGGGAAACGACTTGAGGGTGCTGGTTTTTGGAGATGATGATTATGAAATTAATCATGAAAACCTGCCACGTACAAAGGTCATTTTAGACACTACGGTTAAGAAAGAAACACATAAAGATATTAATACATGATATTCTATGAACCTCATTACACTCTATAGGCCATATTTTGCTGTTACAAAGGTTTCCGGTTTAATTGTTAAAACTATCGTCTTTTGTTTTAAAAATGAAATGTAGACCCAAGAATGAGGCACGTTTGTAACTGGAAGGGACACTTTGTGGTTCACGAGGACGAGGAAGCAGTGTTCTACCAAACACTCTGTTGTCATGTAAAGAATGAAGCCAGTCTGGTATGCATATGATGATTTAGCCTATAAATTATAAATACTTGCATATTTTTAGTTACCCAGTATTACGTCTCTTTTTATGTAGGCAATCCCACCAGATTTTTTGACCGCTAACGATCTCTTTATTTTCGAGCACGCTAAGATTGTGTATGGTAAAAAGAGTTACATTCTTGAGCTTCATCGGGAATTCTACAAAGATGACCCTTGATCGTCTCCCAAACACACTATATATAAAATATAAGTATATAAGGAATTATATCAATAATAGTATAGTAAGTATTTCACGATGATTCTAGAAAATTACTTTTAACCAAAGTAAATTCTAAAATCTTCCCGAGTCATTTTTCCTCGAAGAATTGTGAAATTGAGACTCCGTTTTTATTCGGACAATGATTTGAATTAGTTTTCAAAGATTTTTGATTAATTTTCTAATTCTACAATTAAAAGCACATAAAACATTTAAAGGAAAACAATTAAGCACAAATACAATAACGGGAATTAAAGAAACGCACAATTAAAACCTAAATTATAAGAAAATTAAACCTAAAAATGATTTTTTCTACTTTTCTAAATCCTAATTGACTATTGTAAAAGTAAAAGCTAAGGAAATTCTAAACCGCGGGTATTTAAAGCTAAAAACGAGAACGAGAACAAAATCCCGTTCTTAAAAAAGTAACTTTCTTAAATTTTAACCCTACGAAAGAAATTTTAAAACCTAAGCCTAAAATATTTTAAAAGAAAATTTTATAAAAAAGAATTTTTTTTTGATTATTTTTGTATTTTTTATGATTTTTTAAAGTTTTTAAGAAAAGAAAATGATTAAAAATATAAAACTTATCTTAAAAATTCTAAGAAAATTACTAAACGTGTAAAAAAGTGAAACTGATTTAGCAAAAATGTGTCCTAAGAATAAGCTAGCAAAATAAGCCCTAAAAAGCTTATGAAAAGCTACGGCTTTTTATTATAAAAGGAAAAGGAAAACGTGTTTAAAAGAAAACTAAAAGGAAGATTGTTTGAAAAAGACCCAAGGGCGCAGTTGGAAAGTGTGTGTGTTTGTGAGGCGTGTATGTGTAAAGCAAGAGGACACAGGTTAGAATCCTGCCTCTTGCTTTTTATATTTTTGAATTTTTTTAAAAACAAAGTTATAAAGCAGATGGAAATAAGACCTATACATACATAAAGCCTATCCTATAAACTTCTTAAAACAACAAACAAAAGGCATTTTGAAATTCAATTAAGCAATGAGAAAGCTGAATGAAAAAGCTACCAGCAACTATTAAACTATGTTTTTGATTTTTAAGCAAAGACACAATAAGCTAAATCCTAAACTTAAAAAGCTATGAACCTCTAAAATCTAATAAAATATTTAAAACATAAGCTAAGCAAAAACTAATGGCTATAAGCTAAAAACTACAAATAAGCATTTATGAGAAAAACTGCTAACGAAACAGTCCTAAAGGGCAACTTTGAGCTTATTTTTCAATAAGCTAAAAGATCCTTATGGACTTTTGGCTTATATTTCTTAAAAGTATATTTTAAAGCTACTTAAAACAATTTTTAAAAATCATTTTGAAAATCAAATGATTAAAGAAAAGACTATTTTAAAACTGCTTATTCACTCAGTAGGATCTGAGTAATTTTTTTGGTTTTTCAAAAGACAAAGTGCTATTTTTAAAAGCTAAAAACAGATGGCTAAATGAACTTGTACAAACAAAAGAAGCTAACATATAACTAATTTGTCCTAAAATCTACTTGTGCACAAAAAATCAAAAGCTAATTACTACTTTAACCCTCTGAAAATTAAGCTTAAAAATGGTTGTTTTAGCTTATATCTATGCTGATGCAACTGACCATGAAACTTAAAACCTATAACAACATACTTACAATCTCTATTACTACACCTGTTTCATACTTAACTAATAGAAAAAAGAGCATTTACAAAATCTGGAAAGGACTTGAGCTTAAAATTCAACCGGACATGAACGTATACTAACAGATTTTAAAAACTACTCACTAATCTTGATAAAAACTTATTTAACCTATTAAGAACTTAGATCTTAACTCTATAAACCTTTAAGAATGATGTTCAAAGTTAATCAAAGGACCTAGTAGCCTTTGGCAGTACTAACTTAGTTAGTACTGCCTTGTGCCAAACACCCCTTTAAACTTCTAAACCTCATTTTCAGCTTATAAATTTCAGATCCAAACTAAAAATCCTTAATACCAGATAATGATAAGCTAAAAATAGACTTAATAAGCAACATTCAACAAGCAAATAAGCAGAATTAATAAGCTACTACACTATGCTATTATTTTTTTATTTTTTTCACTGTTTTATAAAACTAACTTGCAGATTAAAAGCTAAGCTAATAAATGACCATTTTAAGCATTAATCTAACATAATAAGCAACAATAAGCAAATCTAAGCATCTATAAGCAAGTAATAAGCAGATTAAGCTAGCAATGCAATATTAAAGCTATAAAAGGAGAAAAGTAAGAACTCACAAGAGCCTTTGCACAAACAAGGCTTAATAAGCTCGAGGAGCTACTCAACAAGCTCCAGCTTATCAAATGATAAGCTGGTATGGTCTTGGAAGCCCTTCCATTACTAGCTTCCCTTTCTTAATAAGCTGTGGTATATTTTGATTATAGATTTGAGTAAATAAAACTCAGTTAAGCTTTTATGAGCTTAACTAAGTTTATAGCTAGCTTATGAGTAGATTTAAGAGCTTAATGAGCTTATGTGAACAAAGATAGCTTAATCAAACAGTTTTAGATTAAAGGAGAACTTAAAGTAACAATTGATTAATAAGAAAAACAAACTTTTATTAATTGAAACTGGTTACAAGCTTAAATGAAAATTACATTAAGTAGAAGTGATAAGCTAAAACAATTTAAAAAGGAAAATTACCTAAGCTAATTCTATAAGCTACACTAAAAACTAATCCTAGATGCTCTTTGTGAGTGAGCAAGACCCTTTATTTATAGGCAGAGATAGATGCTTCTAGGTCCTCAAATACTCTCCCCTTGATCTTGATCTTTACCCTTCATTATCTTGCAATCATTGGATCCCATTTCTTAGCCGTTAGATCAAATTGGAGCACACGGATTGCCAAGCTGGCAATCCAATGATTGGGAGCATTTGTGATTCTTCTGGCCTTGATTTAGTGTAAAATTCCCATCAAAGGTGTGTTTGTTTTCATCCCACGTGTGATTCCTTTTTGCTAGCTTGACCAATCAGGAGCCTTTGTGACGTCTTCCCTTTTTGACATGGAACTTTGTTCTTGGAATCTTCTAAGCCACGTTGGATGAATGGTTAATTGAATTTTAATCGAGTAATTTAGGCAGGGTAAAAGTGGGGAAGATGGGTGAACAGTAAAAACTGTTTTTCCCGCTTCTTTTCTTTTCCTTATTCGTTTTGTGCTTGACCCGATTTTTAATAGGAAAATGTTGACCTTGGCTAGGGAATAAATGGGCTCGTTTTGGTTCTTTGGGCTTGGACTAGGATTAAAGGGTAAAAGGGTTTATGTAATTAACACTTAACGACCGTTATCTTCTTAATAAAAGAGGACTAACGATGTTAGTCACTTAAGGACCATTTGTGAAATTGTTTTAACAATAAGGGCTTTTGTGGTAATTTGAAGGTTTTGTCGAGTTGTGGGTTGACCAAGGGTTGACTATGTTGACCATTGTTGAAACCTTTCTGTCTCTTGTGTACTCTATCCGTTCCCGTGTCCGTGTTTGTCCAGGTTTGGCTGTTTTCTTGTGATATTCGCAATATCCGTACCTACACATTCACAAACAACAAAATATACAAATACAAGCACAATTTTGCATAATTTCATCATTTTAGGGCTTGTTTTGATATAAAAATGATATGTGATTTCTCACATATCAAAATTCCCCAAACTAAGTGATTGCCGTGTCCTCACGCAATGTTATATGCTCTAAAACCTAATACCTTAAAACCTTCCCAAACTAATCCTTTAAAAAGTAGTAAAGTCTTTTATGGGGAAAGTTTAGAAATCACAAGTTTTAAAACACCTCGCTTTCCCATTTTTCAAAGATTTTTTTCATTTTTGATGATTTTCATAATTTACAACTTACAACTTATTCATGTGTGACATAATGTATTGCTTTCATTATTCATTGATAACTTTGAGGATCACAGAACAAAAAGCACTTAAAGTGTCTAAAAAGATAAATTTATCGTCCTCCCGTCTTTCACTTCTCCAAGCCAAGCATTAAAAAAAGATCATGGTAAATTACATGTTAATGATGTAACATAATTATAAAGCTACTTGTGTACTACTTTTCCTCCTTTATTTCTTAATTGTTGTTTCTCAAGATTTTATTAGTCATATACCCGACGGCTCTTTAAGCGCACTTTATTTCGATACATATTAATTCCAAAAAAATAAAGCGTAACGGTTAAAAAATCGCAATAACTTAAGTTCCTAGCCCTTCTTCAAAAGAAAAAACATGTCATCAAAAATTTAGTCTACATCGAACGCGTACCCCAAATTTGGCTTTATATTCTAGGTTACTTAAGCAAGGTACCATTCTGTCATATCTACCCTTTAGGCTCTTAAGACATAACATGGACACGATCTTTTGCCACACTATATCACATAAGGCATCTTTATAGCGTACAATATAAGACAATAAGTTAAGCAATGTATCCATGTCCATATACCTATGGCTCTTTAAGGATATGAATAGGCTTCAATTTCACTTATTAGATTTTACTTACCCCATATACACTAAGGCTCTTTAAAGGGATAAGGCAAAATATTTATTCTTGTAATACATATAGTATGCCAAATTAAGTATTCCTGATGTATACTTTATCTTAATCACAAAGGAACCAAAGAAAACTTCTATGAACTAATTATTAACCAAAAAAACCGCACAACTCTATTTATTAACAATTATATATAAAGTGATACAAGCTAATGGGAGAAAAAGTCATAATTCACACTTATAAGCCTGAAAGAAATCCAACTATTCTATGTTTAGCATCAAAACTTATAACTACTCTATCATCTCTTGTTCTTCACAATTTAAAATTTCTAAGAAAGAAAATAGTGATACTTAGCCTATGAATTAGATTGGCACTTAACAAGTCATATAGAAGACTTCTTTTTGAAAAATTCAAGTATAAGTTTGAACTAAGACTAAAATTTTTGCTATATATTACATAAAAATTATTGATTTAAGTTTAATCTCCAAAAACAGCACGTATTATTAATCCGGTTAAGAGCTTATGAGAGAAAAAGCCACAAATTACGTACATGAGCTCTTAAGATTTCCACCTAATCCTTGTTTAGCATCCCACTCATACTTAACTCTATCATTTTTCGTTCTTCTCGAATTTCCGCGAACGCTTAACCTAAAAGTTAAAGAATAAGCTAGAGCTCAACACGCTTGATCGGGTCAAAATTTACTCTTATTCTACCCAGCAGGAAAGTCAAAATTGTGACAAAACATTTATTTTATTAAATTTTTTTTTTAAATTTTTTCATTTTTTTTTGAAATTTTTGTAGGAAAAACGAGATACGTGAGAGCAACATGCAAAGGTAGGTAAGATTATATCGAAGATATACTACCCCATACTAAAATTAAACATTGTCCTCAATGTTTCCTAGTCTAAGGCTTAAAAACCCCATACTAGAACTTAAAAAGTCGAATGCATAACCCGAGCATGGAGAAAGTATCACAAAATATCTTAAGCCGTTTATCAAGTATGCTAACAGATAAATGTTAGTCGATAATAATCTAGGATATCGGGTTTCCCCAAACTAATAGCAAGCAAAGGCTAGGAAGCTCGAGTGGATTGGGACAAAACACCGAACACGAGAGTCTTCAAAAATTTTAGGCCAATCCTACAAATAATCACAAGCACAAACAACAAAAATCGGAAGAGTACAAGCCTCCTCACATCACATTAGAAATAAGAAAGAAGAAAAATGGATAAGCATGAGGTGCCTCCCACGTAGCGCTTTGTTTTTGGTAACCGAGTCAGCTTGACTCGACGCCGAATTAAGTTGTCCTTAGGGAAAGTGAAATGCCACCGGCTTATGAGAAAAGAGAATATAAGCGGAGATGCCGGGGTCAAAAATGGTGTCTTCACTCCCGGTGGAGAGAAGTAAAGGAGAGTCCTCGGAGTAGGTGAAATATGGTAGAAAAATTCGAATGACAAATGTGAAGGGAAAGTAATCGTCATCTTCAACGTTTGCAAAAACATCAATTTCACCTCCTGGGTTAAAACAATCATCTTCGTTTAGCACATCAAAATTGTTTTTCATAGCCGTATCGGGCTCAAAATTTAAGCAAATCTCAACATTCAGTGGTTTCGGAGGAGGACGAGGAGATGACGGATCATAAAAATGATCAAGAGTAGATGACTAATTTTTGGGAAGGGCAGTAGAATTATCTTCATCTTCTGAATCATAATCATCATTCTCAATACACGGTAGTATTAGATCATCCAAACCGGTAATTATATCGATCTCTTCCCTAAGAGAATCACTCTCATCGGGAATAGAAAATGTGGGAAGAGACTCGATGATCGTACTTAGACTAGCATGAAAGCCGGCCGGGAATATGAATTACCGCATAGCAACAACATACGACTAATATATTCCCCGTGCTCTCTAACAATTCTTGAAGGAAGTGTTATGAGTTCACCGGCGAACTCATGGTGGAGAGGATCACTCTTGGGAGAAAAAGTTATCAAAGTGTCATGGTCGGATTCATTCTTAAAATGTTGTGGTTCATGATCGAAAAATACTTCAGAAGAGAGATTATGGGTGGTATCAGCACTAAGCAAATTCTCAAGATAGAATACGTCTCCTTCCAAGTCATAATAACCTTCTTCAATATTCGTAGAAACTTCCATAGCTAGAAAAGCATCGATCTCATCAATATCGCCTCCTGGGTTAAAACACATATTCTCATTAGAAACTAGTTCATCAGAATTAGAAACATTGGATTCCGTGTTCTTGCCATCCTCTATCATCTCGTAAAAGAGAGGATTTACGTCACTAGAGTTGAAATTGTCATCAAATTCAAAAAGAGGGGTTGAATAAATTCGAAAATTTTCTTCTTGAACATCCTCCTTAAGAATTGAATCGTCATTATGAGAAGTTAAGTCATCCTTAGAACTAGAGAGAGAATTATCGCAAAAAGTCAAATCACATCCTTTGTTCTTGTCGAAGGTATCCTCGGATTCTCTTGGGATTGGGATAATTTCTTCATCACAAAAAGTGCTAGGGTGCTCGTCCCCCATTATGAGAGAGTCCTTGGGCTCAATAGATGTGATTGCAAAAACCGAAGACAATTAAGGTGTTTTATTTGAATGAAAAATGCTCTCCTTGTGAATAACTTTAAAATTCTTCAAACACGGTGTGATACGATTTTGACGTTTAGTAATAATGTGTTTAACAGTAAAGAAAGTGATGTGGATGATAGTCCGGTAAATGATAGATTCAAAACAGGTGAAGGGTTTCATGCAGTCCCCCCTTCCTACACTAGGAACTACATGCCCTCAAGAACTGACTTATCCTTTGCTGGGTTAGATGATTCTGTCTATAAGGCTAAAGTAAGTGAAATTATTACTATTGCATCTAAAACCAGTAAGGATAGTTTAGAAAAGTCTAAAACTTTTAGGCCTAGTGCTCCTATCATTAAAGATTAGGACATTGATAGTGATAATGATAGTGTGTTTAGACCTAAACTGATCAGACAACCAAAGTTTACTAAAATCTATTTTGTCAATCTAATGGAATGTGATTATCTGTTAATAAGGAAAAACTCACATAGGCAAGAAGAGTATATCCTAGAAAAGTCAAAGTCTAGGGATAATATGAAGACAACTGGAATGAATGATGACTCAGAAACTAGGGAATGTTTGAGTTTATAAGAAAAGAAATCTGGTTTTGTATGTGGGAGTTTCAACCATATAATCAAAGACTATGATTTTCATGACAAGAAAATAGTAGAAAAAGCAGTGTTGAATAATAAGGGAAGGGTTACTGGTCAAAGGGAAATTAGACCAGTATGGAACAATGCTCGAGTTGCTAAACCACTAAATAAATTTAATCACCCACATACATAAAGGAATTTTGTTCCAACAACAGTTGTAACAAAGTCAGGACAAGTACCAGTTAATGCTGCTAAGCAAAGATCTCCATGAGCAGCGGCATCAATTAGTATTGCCAGGCCTGTTAATACTGCATGCATAAATCAAAAAGTGAAATGATGCATTTACCCAAAAACATATTCCTATTTTAAAGCACATTCACTAGTAAGAAGGGCTTTTAACAAAAATCAGCAGCTAAAACCAATAATCTTAATGAAAAAGTTAAAACTGCTAGAGTTAACAATGTAACTACTGCTGGGCCAAAAGCAGTAGTTAGTGCTACTGTGGGAAATGGGGAAAATGCTGTTAAGTCCTCAGCATGCTGGATTTGGAGGACCAAACAGGGAAATGTTATGACCATACCTCCAAAGATAGTAGGATTATTAGATGTTTAAAGATTTGAACTATGTTTTGGGGGAAAAATTTTTCTATATGGCAGACTCAAGTCAGTGTAATGGGCTTGGGTCCCCAAAAAGAAACTAATCTTTATTTTGAGTGCAGGGTAATCCACAATATACTTTACAGGATCAAGGGATTTTTGATAGTGGATGCTCCAGGCATATGACAGGAAACAAGTCCTTTCTTACAGATTATCAAGAGGTTGATGGTGGATTTGTTGCATTTACAGGAAGTCCTAAAGGAGGTAAAATTACTAGAAAAGGTAAAATTAGGACTAGGAAATTAGACTTTGAAGATGTATACTTTGTAAAGGAACTTAAGTTTAACCTTTTCTCTGTCTCACAAATGTGTGACAAGAAAAACAGTGTTCTTTTCACTAAGACTGAATGTCTTGTTCTATCTCCTGACTTTAAGCTACTTGATGAAAGTCAAGTCTTGCTTAAAGTTCCCAGACAGAACAACATGTACAGTTTTGATCTAAAGAATGTTGTTCCTTCAGGAGGTTTGACTTGTTTATTTGCAAAGGCTACAATAGATGAGTCTAATTTATGGCATATGAGGCTTGGTCATATAAACTTTAAAACTATGAACAAACTTGTGAGGGGAAACCTTGTAAGAGGTTTGCCTTCAAAGCTTTTTGAAAATGACCATACTTGTGTTGCTTGTCAGAAGGGAAAGCAACACAAAGCCTCTTATAAGACCAAGCTAGTGAGCTCTATCAGCCAACCCTTACAAATGTTGCATATGGACTTATTTAGGCCAACATCTGTAAGGAGTATCAATCACAAGACATATTGCCTTGTTGTCACTGATGACTTTAGTAGGTTTAGTTGGGTTTTCTTTTTGGCCACTAAGGATGAGGCCAGTAGGATCCTTAAAACTTTTATAACTGGCATAGAAAACCAAATAAATCATAAGGTTAAAATCATCAAACGTGACAATGAAAATGAGTTTAAAAATAATGACATGAATCGGTTCTGTGGGATGAAAGGGATTAAGAGGGAGTTTAGTGTTGCCAGAACTCCACAACAAAATGGAGTTGCTAAAACAAAGAATAGGACACTAATAAAGGCAGCTAGGACTATGCTAGCAGATTCATTATTACCTACTACATTTTGGGCTGAAGCAGTTAGTACTGCTTGTTATGTTTAGAATAGGGTTCTAGTAACCACGCCTCACAACAAGACACCTTATGAACTATTACTTGGTAGACCACCTAGTATAAGCTTTATGAGACCTTTTGGGTGTCTTGTGACTATTCTTAATACCTTATATCCCCTAGGCAAATTTGATGGGAAGGTTGATGAGGGGTTCTTGGTTGGATACTCTATAAATAGCAAGGATTTTAGGGTATTTAACACTAGAACTAGGAAGGTAGAGGAGAATCTGCACATAAACTTTCTTGAAAACAAACCCAATGTTGCAAGGAGTGATCCAGAATGGCTCTTTGATATTGATTCACTCACAAAATCTATGAATTATGAGCCAGTTACTGTAGGAAATCAAACTAATGGTGATGCAGGTATAGAGACAAATGTGAATGCAGGGCAAGCTGGACAGGAGAAAGCATCTGATCATGAATACATACCGCTACCACTCATGCTTTCTAATTCTTCACTCTCTTCAAGTTCTTAGAGCATAAATAATAAGGATGCTGATGAGGTACCAGGAAAAGGAGATGATGATTTAAGTAAAAGATATGGTCAAGAAAAGGAAGAAGGAGCTTCAAATAAAGAAGATGACCAACATGTGCAAGATTTCAGATCTAAATTAGATAATTTGCTTGTTCAACAAAAAGAAGGTTATGCTAACAACACTAACAGAGTTTCTACTGTTAATCCATCTATTAGTGCTGTTGAACAAGGTTTTGATAATGTTGATGATCAAGAAAGGATTGATAGCAGTACTCAAGATGTTAATACTGCTGGAACAAGTATTAATACTTCCAATGAAAATATTAATACTGGTAGCTCAAATATTAATACTGCTAGTCCTATTCCTAATGATCCAAGTATGCATTATTTGGAAGTAACTGGCATATTTGATGATGCATATGATGATAGAGAAGAAGTGGGTGCAGAAGCTGACCTCAACAACTTGGAAACAACCATGAATGTTAGTTATATTCCCACAACAAGAATTCACAAAGATCATCCAATTGAGCAAATAATTAGAGATTTGCATTCAGCTCCACTAACAAGAAGGATGTCACAACAAAATCTTGAAGAACTTGTTTTAGTGAGTGATACACTAAAGAATATATACTAATATATAATATCACAAGAGCAATTAATAAAATTCCCTAAGGAAATTTTCACTCTGTAAAAAATATATATATAATATATAATATACGTATGTTTACCGGAAAGTATGATTTCCCAGGTCTTTTTCCCAACGATTTGAGAAATTGAAACCTCGCTTGATATTGGATACTGATTTGAATGGGTTCGAATATTGATTGGGTTTTCTATAACTACTAATTAAAAACAAGCAATTAAAAACAATTAAAGCATTTAACAATTAACGGGAAACGAATAAAACGCGACCAATAAGCAAGTAAATCAAAATTAAGTCCTAAAAATGCAAACTAAATTCCTAAACCTAAATTAAGATAAAAGAAATTTTTAAGAAAAAGAAAAATATTCTTTTGATTATTTTTGACTTTTTTATTAATTAAAAACTATTTAAATCTAATTAAGTCCAAAAACAATAAAAATAGAAAATAATTGACATTATATTTTTTCTAGATAAAACAAAGTAAAAGAAAATTTTAGAAAAAAGAATCACTATTTTTGACTTTTTAGATTTTAAGATATGAATTTTCTAACATTTAAACTAATTAAAAGCTTAAAAATAATAAAAATGCTAAAAATATAAACCCTAAAAATTTTATAAAAATTATACTAAAAAGAGAAAATGATAAGAAATTTTATAAAAATAAAAGCCCTAATTTTTACTTTTTAATTAAAGTTTAATTAAACTAATTAAAAACTAAACCTAATTATTTATAAAAATTATTAAACCAACTAACTATTACTAACAAAGGACTAACTATGAAAAGCTTAAAGGACTAACAGTGCAAACAAACAAACTAATGAAGGACTAACTGAGCA
This sequence comes from Tanacetum coccineum, assembly GCA_026074375.1. Classification (NCBI taxonomy): domain Eukaryota; kingdom Viridiplantae; phylum Streptophyta; class Magnoliopsida; order Asterales; family Asteraceae; genus Tanacetum; species Tanacetum coccineum. Next base: position 14,223 of record BQNB010044788.1, on the reverse strand, counting down.
AACAACTAAATTCAAAAGTTTCAAAACCAACCCCTGAGGCCCAACCCGTTTACAAGCTAGGTCCAATTAAGCCCAAAATAAGTTGAGTCTTATAAAGTGCTTATTATTGAAAACTTATAAAAGCAAAGTTGAAGATTAAGCTGGTGTGAATAACTTTAATAAAAGGAACTTGAGCTGAAAACCACAAATAAGCTCAAAAAGAGCTTATTAATAAGCTGCTATCAGTAAGAGGGGGTTTCCCTTTGGTGACTTAAAAGCTTGTAAAAAGCTCTTTTTAAGCTCAATTTTCAAAACAAAAGAAGTTCTGAATAGCTAATGACTTGCTTAAACTAATTATGAAAAGAAATCTAGGCTAGAAACTCTGAAAGGCAATTGAAATTGACAAGAAAGGCAGCAAACTCAGGAATAAGACTTAAGAGCTCAAAATTAATTTAAGCTAAAAGACTCAATAAGCCAATTTAGAACTTAAGCTCTTGAAAACTACTTTACCTAGATATAAGCTAGGTAACTAAATCATAAAAACCTAACTATAAGCTAGAAATCAAAAATTAAAATCCTAAATCTTAAACCTACTGATTTTGGTCTTTTTGAGATTATTGTGACTTTTAAAAGCAAATTAAGACTAGCAAAATAAGCTGGAAATGGAAATTAAGCCCTATTCTATATTAAGCTGAGACTACTCAATATCCTACTTGAATTTTAAAGCCTAAAACCTATGTTTACCTAACTAAAAATGGAAACAAAAGTGACAGCAGGCACTGATTAAGTCCTGCTGATACACTTTGCACAAGCACAAACCAAATAGTGCAGGTTACCTAAAGGGTGAACCTGCACTAAGACACTCTTATTGAGTGTGTGTAAACACAAATCAAGAGATAACCAAGCCTGAGTGGCTTGGTTCAAGTTTTCATAAACAAAAACTAAGAGAGAAAAGTCCCCTGGTGCTGGTATTATGAAAATAAGCTCAAACTTTTGAGATTTTGAAAACTAACTTTTAAAAACTATTGTACTAATGTTTAAAAAATGATTTTAAAGCTGACCCAAGCAAAATCCACAACTTAACTTGACTTTTGATGGTCAAACTCAGCTTATGCCAAACACCCCTTAAGATTCATGACAGTTTTGAAAAAGCTTTTAAGATCAAATCTACTTATTAAATCCTTGACATCAGATTATAAACAGCTTTTAACTAGCTTAATTAACATAAACTAACAACTGAATTAAGCTAGAATTAAAGGTCTAAGATTATGCTAACTAGTATTTTTGGGTTTTTTTAAGGTTTTTATGACAGAAATGAAAACATTAGATTTAATATTAGCTAACTAAAATCAGATGATTAAACTAGTCTAATAATCAATATTAAAGAGAAATAAGCACAAATAAGCTACTACTTTAAGCAATTAAGCAGATCTAAGTTATTAAGCAAATAAGACAATTATTTAAGCTAGATTTTAAGAAATTTAAAGAGAAACTTACTTAATCCTCTAGCTAAACAAGAGGACCCAATAAAGGGCAGCTACAAGCTCTCCTAGCTTATAAATAAGCTAGGAGTTAAGTCCTTGGAGATCCTTCCTTTTTAGATCTCCCTTCCAAAAGCTACAATCCATTAAGTCCAAGGTAAATAGGTATTTTAAAGCTGGTTTTAAGAGTAAAAGTATGATTAAGGTAGGTTAAGCTCTATCATGAGCTTATAGACTCATGAGAGCTGAATTTGAGCTTAAAAGAGCTTATTGAGACAGATTTTAGCTTATGAGTGAAAGAGATTAAGAACATTTAAAAGCAAACACTGAATTTATTTAACTAAAAGCTTTGATTACATTATATAAAAGAGGATTACAACTGATTAAAAAAAACGAATTACAATAAGCAAAATTCTATAAGCTACTCTAGGTGAAAAAGCTAGAAAAAAAGAGAGATATCTTGTGTGTGTGAGCTGAGGTCCTATTTATAGCACCATAGTGAAGCTTCTAGGCCCTTGAGTTTGTTAGAGGCGCCCATCAATCTCTGCCATTAGATCAACCAATCATTGGGTCAACATTTTGAGCCGTTAGATCACTAAGTGACCTCACACGGATTGCCAAGCTGGCAATCCGTTAGAGGCTCACTTGTGTTTCTTCTCTGAGTGAAATGAGTGCAAATCCCATATCCATGTGTGCTTTCTTCAGGCTGACGTGTACTAAGCTTGAGAGTGAGCTAATGAAGTCCTTGATTTGACTGAATTAACCTTGCCATTATGTTTAGGAGCTCTTGAATAGACGTAATCACCCTTCAATTGTAGAAAGCCCCTTGATTTGACAGCTTGGTAAAAGGAGACGACGATGAACAGTAAATTGTTCTTCGCGCCTTTTTAAAACTGAAAAACGGGTAAAAAATCTTTAAACTTTGGGAATATTGCATTTTCAGTCCTTGTGTTTGGTTATCAAAGGTGTTAGTGTAAAAGACTTTTGTAAATGGCAATTTCAGTCCCTGTGGTTTATAGAAAATAAAAAGGTAAATGGGCTAGGGTTTTGGGCTAAGTAATGGGCTTTGGATCCGGGTAGGGTTTTTTTGTTTTGAGGCCCAATAAGGGTTTAGGGACTATTTTTGGACTTTTCTAAAAGTTGAGGGACTGAAATGGCAAATTTAGGTTTTTGTCCCTTTTTATGGTTGACTTCTGTACCATATGATGACTTTCTTTGACGCTTTGACTGAGGGTTGACTTTTTCATGGCTTTGCTTCCGGCTTTTGTACACTCTTCCGTTCTCGTGTCCGTGCTTGCCCATTTTTGACGGTTTTCTTGTGATTTTTGATATATCCGTACCTGCACACACAAAACACAAAAACAAGTATATTTTTGCCATTTTTCATTATGTTTTGGGTTTAATTGGGTCATTTTAGGCATAAATGGATATGTGTATTTTACACTTATCAAAATTCCCCAAACTAAACGATTGCGTGTCCTCACGCAATATCACATGCCTTATAACCAAATACCTCGAAACTTCCCCAAACTAAACATTTGAAAAGTAGCAAAGATTTTTGTTGAGAGAGTTAAGAGATCACAAGTTATAAAACACCCGATTCCCCATTTTCAAAGATTTTTTCTCTTTTTATGATTTTTCTTGATAATTAACTACCTAACTACAACTTATTTGTGTTGACATAATGTATTGTTTTCATTACCGTCATTGTAACTTTAAGGATCAAGAATCAAAAGCACAATTTTAGTGTCTAAAAGATAACTTCATCATCCCCCGATTTTTCACTTTCCCATGCCTAAGCTTAAAAACAAGATCCATTGTCAATTACAAGTTCATGACACCTAACACTACTCATAAATATTAAATTGTGTACTTTCCTCCCGTAAATCCTACATTTGTATCTTGAAATTTTACTAAAGTCATAAACCCGAAGGCTTTTTTAAACTTTATTTCGAATAACTTATTAATTCCAAAAATAAAGTGTAACAATAAGAACGCAATAATAGCTCCTAGCCCTTTCAAAAGATCAAATGTCATCAAATTAAAGGTCCACATCGAGGCAACCAAATATTTGGCTTTTATATTAGGCAACTTTAAGCAACGCACCATTATGTCAAATACCCAAAAGGCTCCTTTAAGACATGAATCGACCAATCTTATTTGCACCATATACCCTTAGGCTCTTTAAGGTACAAAATAAGACAAAAAATTAAGCAACATTATTAAACCTCAGTCCTTTAGAAGGCTACAACATCGGCCACACCTCCGACAAGATGTAGCAAACATATTTCGACTTCGGTAACTTCCTCGACCTTTTAGAAGGCTGTAACATCGGTTGTGAGCCGGCAAGATACAACAAACTTTTATCAGTCTTGGATTATTATTGAATTCTACTTATCCCATATACCCTAAGGCTCTTTAAGGAATAAGCAAAATATTTATTTATGTGATACATATAGTATGCCAAATTAAGTATTCTTGATGTGTACTCATCCTAATCACAAAGGAACTAAAGAAAACTTCTATTAGCTAATTATTAACCAAAAAACCGCACAACTCTATTTATTAAACATTTATATATAAAGATGAAACAAGCTAATGGGAGAAAAAGCCACAATTAACACTTATGAGCTTGAAAGAGAACCAACTACTCTACGTTTAATGTCATGACTTATAAATAACACTATCATTTCTCGTTCTTCGCAATTTAAAATCTCTAAGAAAGAGATTCACAAATACTTAGCCTATATAAAATCCAACTCGGCATATTTAAAATCTACTTGAGATTAGCATAAGCTATCATTTACTAACGATTCAAGTCTAGCATGTTTAAAGTCTACCTGAGACTAGCACAAACTATCATCATTAATTGTTAAGGGAGAAAGCTAGAACTCTACACGTTCGATCGGGTCAAAAATTACTTCTTATTCTTACCAACGGAAAACCTACATTTTTGTCTTAACACTTATTATTTTTTTTTTATTTTTTTTATATTTATGACAAATAAGAACTTAAAAATTTAAAATTTTTGCTATTTTTGTGGGAAAACGGATACGTGAGAACGAAACAATAAGCAGGCAACATCAAATCGATAGATTCCCTCCCCAAACTAAAACGAAACATTGTCCTCAATGTTTAAAGGCAGGTCTCTACGTAAATCTAAGCCGTTTATGAATTATGCAAAGATAAACGTGAATCGATAAGATGAAAGGATATTGGATTTCCCTAAACTAATTTCACACAAAGGATGAGAAGCTCGAGTGAAACGGGACACAACACCGGACACGAGAGGCTTCAGAAATTGTTGGGTTGATCCTACAAAAATCACAACAAGCAACAAACAACAAACAACGAGAAATCGGAAGAGGATAGCCTCTTCACACATCACAACACATTAGATAGAAAATAGAAAGAAAATAGAAAGGATAAGCATGGGGTGAACTCCCACGAAGCGGCTTGTTTTTGGTCACCGAGTCGCAAGCTCGACTCGATCCCTGAATTTAGTTGTCCTTAGGGAGAGTGTGGAGATCCGGGACTACCTTGGGTGGTATGTCCCCTCCGATAATGTTTTTCACCACACGGTGGACCATTTACTTGAAATTCGGGCCATCAGGTTGCGAAAATTCAACATTCCGTAAGGAAAACTGAGCGATAGTAAAATGTCCAACCACAGTTTAAGCTTTCCCGAGAATATCTTTAACCGGGAGTTTAAGATAAAACTTGATCACCAACATGAAGCTTCAATTCTTGATCTTTGAGATCTGAAGCTTCCTTCGTCTTCTTCCTTGTAGATTAATGATTCTCATAAGCTTGATCTCGAAGCTCGTTAAGTTCATTTAGTTGCAGCTTCCGATGATCACCCGCGGTTTTGATGTCGAAATTTACGTGCTTAAGAGCCCAATATGCTTTGTGTTCCAATTCGACTGGTAAATGACAAGACTTTCCATAAACGAGCTGATAGGGTGTGCATCCGATCGGTGTTTTGAAAGCGGTTCGGAATGCCCACAAAGCATCGTCTAGCTTGTCAGACCAGGAGGCACGGTTTTCTCCTACCGTCCTTTCAAGAATACGCTTAAGACCACGATTTGACACTTCAACTTGACCACTCGTTTGAGGGTGGTAAGCGGTAGCAATATGATGTGTGACTCTATATGTAAGAACATTAACTTTTGCAAATTGATCTTTAAAAAAGTGGGTTCCCAACGATCGCTTATTATAGCTCTTGGTGTCCAAATCGGTGCAAAAAGAGACTTAAAATTTCACAACTACACGACATCGTTTGTGGGGAGTCGCCGTTTGCTCAACCCATTTCGAAAGATAGTCACTGCTACAAAGGATATACATATTCCCTTTAGATGACGAAAAGGTCCATAAAATATTACCCTATATGGTCGAAGATTTCACAAACTTGGATAGCAGTTTGAGAGCATTTCATCACGTTGGAAATTTTGCCTTGGTCCCGTTGGCACGTAATCATAAATTTTGATCCATCGAATGAGCATCTCGATATATAGGGTGGGCCAAAAGAAACCGGCATCAAATACTTTGTCGAGCGGTGAGATTGCACTATGATGCCCCCGGTGGGTCCTTACAGACAAGCCCATGAGGAGATTCAAGAGCCTTTCATGTCCCCAGTACATACCTACGAATGATTTGATCCGCACACATACGAAAGAGGTAGGGATATCCCCAGAAAAATGTTTTACATCATTGAAAAATTTCTCCTCTGTTGATTGACATTCCTGTATGATAAAATTCCCCCGCATGGGTAGTTGCAAAATCGGGCAAAGCCATGGGGTACTCCTTTGATATAACTCCAAGAGTTTCTAAAGAAAATGTTTCGATAATGTCTTTGTTTTTCCAAAACATCTTTGTTGAGATACTCGAGTCGTGACAAATGATTCGACGGCTAGATTTCATTTACTTATTTTGTCCAGAATGGTGATATCGAACTCATTGTAAAAGTAACAACCCATCGAAGCAACCTTGGCTTGGCATCTTGTTCGATCATAGAGGTATTTACAAAAAGCGTAATGGGTCGGATCTAAACAATGCTTTTTAGATAAGACAAGATAGGCCGAAACTTTTCAAAAGCATACAGCTTCGCGAGCCTCTCCATCTCCGTTGTAGTGTAATGAATCGAGCTTCGTCATCGTCTTACTAGCATAATGAATTGGAGTGAAATGCTTCATCTTACGTTCCAAGAACCGCACTAATCGTAAAATCGCTTGCATCACACATTAATCTGAAAGGTAGGTTCCAATCGGGACAACTAAGATCGAGCTTCGGGAAGCCTTCTTCTTAAGGTTTCGAAAGCAATTGATACAATCTTGAGAAAATACAAACGGTGTGTCCTTTTTTAGAAGGTGAGTTATTGGTCCTAGAAATCTAGAAAATCTTGAATGAAACGACGAAAAATCCTCATAACCAAAAAAAACTTCTAACATCCTTAAAAACGGTAGTCGGATGAGGGAGTTTAGCAATCACATCGACTTTTGCACGGTCGACCTCAATTCCGACTTTGATATCTTAATGACCTAAAACAATACCTTCTTTACACTGAAATGACATTTTTCCCAATTAAGGGACAAGATTTGTGTCTTCACATCTTTTAAAATTCGTTCCAAGTTAGAAAGACAGAATCAACATTATCACCAAAAAAGAAAAAATCATCCATAAACACCATCCATTGTCTCTTCTATCATGTCTTGAAAAATCGCCATCATACAAATACGTTGAAAGGTTCCAGGATGCATTACATAAATCCAAATGGCATAAGCGACGAAAAGCCAAAGTACCGTATGGACACGTAAAAAGCATTTTTTTCTTGATCATTAGAATCGATTGGAATATGAAAATATCCTCTGAAAAAAACCATCCTAAGAATAATAAATTCATTGCCTGCGAGAGCGTTCAGCATTTGATCCATGAAACGGGGAGAGGAAAATGATCTTTACTCGAGTGCTTATGATAAGCCTTCCTATAATCGATACATACTCTCCATCCGGTAACTAGACGTGTCGGAATTAATTCATTCTCTTCATTTGCAACGACGGTCATTCCTCCTTTTTTAGGGACACAATGGATTGGACTAACCCAAGGCTGCGGGAGATCGGTATATCATTCAAACGGCATCAGAAGTTTAATCACCTCTCTTATGACTTCATGAATTTTTGGGTTCACGCCGTCTTAACTTTGCAACGATGGTTTACAATCTTCTTCCACACATCTTAAAGAGTACAAAAACGATGGTCGATACTCCTTGATATCAGGTTATTATCCAAGGAATGGCACGTTTTAATGAGATTTAAGAACATAATGAGAGCTTCTTTTTGATCATTTTTTAAACCTTTTGCTATGATGACGGGTAACTTATCATTTTCTTCCAAGAAAGCATATTCTAAGTGAGATGGTAAGTCTTTTAATTCCAATTCCGGAGGCTCTTCAATTGAAGATTTGGCCTCGGTAACTTCACTTTGCTTAAGGTCCATCGGAGGAAGTTGAAACGGGTCATCATTTAACAATTGTTCAAGCACATAAATGTCTTCCTCCAGATCACAATCATCATGATCACTTTCCAAAAAGATTTGATTTGTCAGTAAAGAAAGCCATCGATTTCTTCCAACGTAAGAAAAAAAAAAATTCAGAAGTAAACGGCTCAGATGTCGAAGTGGGATTGCCACTTGAAAAATCATCACTAGGAAATCCTAATAATTCCGGAACATACTCCTCACAAATTTCATCAATGATGTCAATTCGGTTTACCGATTTGTCATTCGTAGAGGAATATTTCATGGTTTGGTCTAAATTGAAAGTAACGGCTTCGTTATCAACACGGAGGGTAATTTCTCCTTCATAAACGTCAATTAAGGTACGACCGTTTTCAAAAATGACCTCCAAAGTATAAAGAGGAAACTCGGGGGGATCAGCTTCAAAATCGACAACTACGAAATCGGCAGGAAAGTGGAATTTTCCAACTTTAACGTAGACGTCTTCGGCTAAACCCTTAGGGTAAGTTATGGATCGGTCTGCTAACTCTAAAGTCATTCGAGTCGGTGAAAGTTCGGGCAACGAAAGTTTTTTCCAAATCGAAAGGGGCATTAGATTTATGCTTGCACCAAGATCGGCCAAGGCGTAACATATCTTCCATCCCGGAATTCAGCAAGGATAAGAACATTTCACCCCGATCTCCTAGCTATTTCGGGAAGCTTTTTTAAGGAGCCATTGCCGAGCAATTCTCGTTCAATGGAATTTTTCACGTAATTCGAAGCAACTTTTTCTTTATTCATTAACAAATCCCTAATCGTAGGAACAAATCACGCAATAAAAACAAAGCATCCGCGAAAAAACTTATATCAAAACGCAACATCATGAAACTATGAAAAATCATTTCTTTTTGTTATGAAGCTATTATCTCGATTCTGTTTGAATGTCTCGTCTTGAAGGGCCAGGAAATTTTTGCCTTAGGTACCCGTCTTTGGAATCTCGGTTCTCGGTAACGGGAGAATGAATTTGGTAAAGTCTTCAGATACTCGTGTACCGAATTGGATTAGAGGATAACCGGAGTGGGATTTGAGCGTTAACTAGTTCCTGAAATTATTTTTGATTTTGCTCCTCATCCGTTATTTCCTCGGTCTCTCGTTCCACTACCTTTTTCGGGGAAGGTTTAGTTGGATTCGAGGGTCCCTCGTAAGCTACACCACTTCGGGTAGTGATCGCTTTCATCTCGCCCTTCGGGTTAGGAATCGTATTACTCGGAAGAGTACCCGAAGGTGAGGCTTAGGCTTGAAAGAAACTACTTAACATGTTTTAAAGATTATTTTGCAACGTGTTTTGAAACGCATTATTTTGACTCATCAAAGCGGTTTGCTGATTCTTGATGGTAGTTTGAATCTCGTTCTTTAATTCTCCTTTCATCGAAGTGATTTGGTATTGCAAATTCCTAATCGTTTGATCATTAGACTTCTTGTAATTCGAAAAATCATTTGAAAAATCGTTCACTTGATTATTAGGCACTTGAAATGGTTGATTTTGAAACCCTTGGTTTTGAAAATTCGAAGCATGATTAACTTGACCTTGAAAACCTTGATTTTGAAAATTGTTCCCTCGATTGAAATTATTCCCTTGACCTTGATTATTATAATTCCTATTTTGACTTTGATTTTGCACCGGAGCAAATCCTGGTGGTGCCATTTGATTACTAACTCGATTGGGTAGGGCTTGTTGATTATACCATGCATGAGCTCCACCACAAGTAACACAATTTTCCTCAACCGCCTTAACCGGTTCGGGAGGGACAACAACCTTTTTAGAAACAATCTCGACTAAGGTCAAAAGTTGATCCGCAAGTTTGTTCATTCGTTCATCCGTTTTGCTAA